>JAKOGI010002099.1:2500-10000 GCA_029747015.1 Carnegiea gigantea
TGATCCGAAAATGCCGTGAAGCCATGCGTAAGATCCCTTGGTCTTTACGGGCGGTGGCGAGGGGCGTGGCGACCGGTCATCGGGCCATGCGTGGGGACCCCTAGCCCTCAATCCGGCCGTAAGGCCGTGCTGAGTGACCCTTAGCCCTCATTGGGGCCAAAAGTATAGCGACCGGCCATAAATCCGTGCTTGCAGACTCCCAGCCCCTAGTGGGCTAAGAGTGTGACGACCGGCCATAAGGTCGTGCTTGCTAACTCTTAGCCCCCCGTGGGGCTGAGGGTGTAGCGACCGGCCACAAGGCCATGCTCAAGGACCCTTAGCCCATAGTAGGGCTAAGAGTATGGTGACCGGCCATAAGGCTGTGCTTGCTAACTCTAAGCCCCCCGTGGGGCTAAGAGTGTAGCAACAGGCCATGAGGCCATGCTTGCCGTCTCTTACCCTAGATCACCTGCCCTTGAAGCTGGGCGTGGAGCGGCTGGACACTTTGATGCGCCTCTAGAAACCCCTTCTCTTACGAGATCCTCTGTCATTGCCCGTGATGTGGCAGTGATGGGGTGCCACGTGGTGTCGGTTGGGAGGAGGTGTGCTCGTTGAGTTTCACTGGGGTATGTGCTACACCTTTTCGCTCTATATAAGGGTGAGCATCCATTAAGGGGGGTCATTTGTTTCCTACACACTTTCACCCTTAGAGAGAGAAACTACTTTTAGAGATAGAGGCTCTGCTCTCCACTCCTCATTCTCCCTTCAAATTCACTGTAGCGCCTCAAGCTACCTCTTTGCATCTTCAAAGGCCTGCTTGAATGCTCGTCCCCAACTTCAACTAGGTCTTTGAATCTTTATCATTCATAGGTACACGCTCATGTCCTCTCGAAGCACTATTTGTTGTATATTATGTCGTCATCTTACTTATCTAGTGGGGATGTCCCTGAGGGGCTAGCTGGCCCTCAAGTGGAGGGTCGGCATCTGTAATTCTCTAACCTCCCGGCCTTTATTGATAGCCAGATAGTGGCTGCCATCCCCCGAAAGAATAAGTATAGGGAACCCAAAAAGATTCCCTATGTTGTTCCCCTTTTTGAGTCGGGCACTCCCTCGTGGTCCAGCTGCGAATATTCCTCCACCCCCAGCATTCTTAACCCTGAGGTGGAGGTGACGTATCCTTGGGAGATCACCATACCTAATTATATGCCCGACTTCCAGGTTCGCAGGATGGCAAAGACCAAGTCTACTCCACGCATCAAGTCACCAGACGAGTTGCTGGCCGAGTGCACACTAAGTAATCTCTGTTTAGCTCCTCCTCAGTCCAACCCGGAGGCTGAAGTGGCCTCCACTAGTTCTGGTGCTTCCTCTGGGACGGGCTCGTCCAACTCCTCCTATGGGCATTCTTTGAGGAGCTCGTCCTCGAAGTGGGCTTCTACAAGCGCTTCCTCCCCTGAAGCATCATTGGGACCGGGCGAGTCAGCACTCTGACGTAAAGACCGCCCGCCTCCTGTCACAAAGATCGTGACCGAAGGGTTGGAATTCCCCGGGGCCCCAACCCGTAGGATGGTCCGGGAAGTCACTTTCCTGATCCCAAGGTCATCACTAAGCTGAAGAGGTCGGCCCTCGAGAAGCAGTACCTTTTACCCGCCGACTATTCCTTCGTGATTCTTAAGGCGGACGCCACCGTGAATGAGCCGCCCCCCAGGTGTATAGCGGTTTATCGGGCTTCCCGAAACTACAGTCTCCATTTTTTCCTTCATCCCGTGATCAGGGAGATATTAAATAAGTACGAATTGGCGCCCACACAGGTCGTGCCCATGTCTTGGCACAACATTTGTTCCTTTATAGCGACCTGTGAGTTACGCGGCCTTACTTGTTCGGCTCAGGCGTTCGGGCTCGTTCATATCATTCAAAGGGCTCCCAAGGAGACCGGGGACTTGGGGTGGTATTGCTTTAATAATAGGCTGAGCTTCATGACAGCTATTAAGAAGAAATCGAAAGTGAAGCATCGGAAGTACGACTTCCTCTTCCTATGCAGGGCATAAGGTTGGGGGACATCCCTGACTGGAATGAAGGAAAGCCCATGCAGAACCCTTCTAGGGAGCCCACCACCAACGAGCGGAGGACCGCCTGCTACTTCCAGTTTTATATACGCGAGGATGATAAACCTCTGCCCATTCTTAGGTTCATGGCTCAAGCAATTGAGTCCGTGAAGGGACCCGAGAAGAGAAGGAGCAAGTCTAGTGACCGAGAACCATTAAATTGGCTTCCTAGGCTAAAGTTTTTTGCCAATAACTTCTTCCTTGCCCCGGCCGGCCTTCTAATTCTTAAGAATTATATGAAGGGTACTTAGTCATCACAATGTTATCTAGTTTTATGTTTGGTGTTGACCTGATTTCTTGTTTGCTTTATGCAGATCAAGCAAGGGCGCAGCTGACGATCTTCGAGATTGGGGATACCACTTCCAAACAGGTGGCGGTCGATGCCGAATGCAGGTGGGATGAGGAGAGGCAACACCTTGTTACTCGGCGGGCCAAGAAGGTACGGTATACGACCTGACTCGTCACTCCTCTCTTAGTTTCTGTTAGGGTATATAGACTAAGCTTCTTGTCACAGGTGCCCTCCCTTGTGGCTGGCAGAAAGAGGCCTGTTGTGAGCATGCCGGCTCGGAAGAAGCAGAGGACCGAGGGACAGCCAGGTGAGGCCGTGGCTTTTGCCCCATTGCAAGTGGGGGAGGCGAGAGCTGAGCGATTGGCCCCTCGCCAATCGGGGAGCTGGTCATCCGGGGAACGTACCGCGGCCAGGCAATAGCACCTCACCCCCTCAAAAACTGCACGAGTCGTGACCCTAGCGGCTAGCGGCGCCTCCCCACTCGCTCCGCAGCCCTCAGCCAACTTCATCAAGGCGGACTCAGGCGTCAGGCTCTCTCTCGTCCAGGACATAGTTAAGTCCTGGAACTTGGCAGCTCCTGGGGCTTTGGATCCCCCTAAGGTGACGGAGGAAGAAATAGCTATGGTCGAGGTCTTCGCTCGAGGGGTGAAGGCTGTCGCGGCGTGCCGGTGGCTAGAGGGACTTGTCTCGCGGTACCAACGACGCTGCGAGAGACTGTAAACTAACCTTGAGGCCCGTGAGACCAAGAAGGAAGGGCTGCAGTGTAAGCTGGAGAAGGCCGTGGCTTGTGCGGTCCAAGCCAAGGAGCAGGGCTACCAGCAAGGCTGCTCTGACACCCTTGGGTATCTCCGCAAGGTCGTGTTGACCCTTACCAGCAAGTTTGAAGATGACTAACACTTCGAGGCGTATCATCGCTTTGTGGATGAGCGCGAGCAGGCCGTTGCGGAGAGCCATAACCCTAAGGAGGTCGAGTTTATCCCTCCCTCAACCGAGGGCGAGGCTATCAGGGACAAGGCCACCAACCCCCTAGAAGCTGAAGGCGATGCTTCTGAGGGAGAAGAGCATGAGGATGGTGAAGAGCCCGACGTGTAGTCCCCGCCCCTTTGGTTTGTTTGTATTTGTTTCATTTTTTATTTTTGATTAGGCTGTAAAGAGTTGTGCTCTTTTCATTATTAATAAAGGAACGTTCACTTTGGTTTATCGTCCTGCCTTGTTCATCTTCACATTTTCAGCTTGGTCTTTCATTTGGACTTGTACTTCGTTCTTCCTGTATCATCAGGGTGCAGCCCCCAAGCGAAAGAACAAGGAGGATGCTCAAGGACCCTTAGCCCCCATTGGGGGTTAAGAGTGTAGCAACTGGCCGTAAGGCCATGCTTAAGGACCCTTAGCGCTCAGCAAGGCTAAGAGTGTAGCGACCGGCCATAAGGCCGTGCTCAAGGACCCTTAGCCCCCGGTAGGGCTAAGAGTGTAGTGACCGGCCATTAGGCCATGCTCAAGAACCCTTAACCCGTAGTGGGGCTAAGAGTGTAGCGACTGACCATAAGGCCGTGCTCTAGGACCCTTAGCTCCCGGTAGGACTGAGAGTATAGCGACCGGCCATAAGGTTGTACTCAAGGACCCTTAGCCCCCGGTAGGGCTAAGAGTGTAGCGGCTGGCCATTGGGTCGTGCTCAAGGACCCTTAGGCTCCGGTAGGGCTAAGAGTGTAGCGACCGACCATTAGGCCGTGCTCAAGGACCCTTAGCCCACAGTGGGGCTAAGAGTATAGCGACCGACCATAAGGCCGTGTTTAAGGACCCTTAGCCCCCGGTAGGGCTAAGAATGTAGCGACCGGCCATAAGGTCATGCTGAATAGGGGCAAGCGGTACATAGTAGTGCCAAATTAGCCACCTGTGGCCTGGGTCTTTATTACGTGGTATACGCATGTTACATACCAGAGGGAGAAAAAGAAAAAGTGTAGGCCTAAGTGTAATATTTCCTCAGGTTACTGCTATGCCATGCCCGTGGGATGGCGGTACCCTTGAGGGTCTCTAGTTGATATGTGCCAGGGCAGATCCGTGAAGTGACCTTGTAGGGGCCTTTCCAGTTGGCAGTTAGTTTGCCGTGCTCCCCTGCCCGGGCAGCAGCCTTCGTGCGAAGAAGAACGAGATCGCCGACCTGAATGGGCTGCACCCTGACCATGGGGTTGTGTAGTCGCGTGATACGGAGTTTATAGAGAGCCTCTCAGAGGAGGGCATTGCCACAAATACAGGGGAGGAGGTCGAGGGTTTCATGTAATGCCGCCTTATTTAACCCCTCTTGAAAAGTTGTCGGCCAATGGGTATGAAGGGCGACTTCAATGGGTAAGACAGCCTCAGATCCATAGGTGAGCATGAACGGGGTTTCTCCTGTAACAGTTTTCTCCGTGGTGCGGAGGTACCATAAGACACCATGTAATTCATCCACCCACTTGCCTTTCATATTGTCAAGCTTTTTCTGCAAACCATGGAGGATGGATTTGTTGGCCGCTTCGGCCTGGTCGTTAGTCTGGGGATGTGCCACGGCAATGAAGCGGGCTTGGCCGCCCAAGTTATTGAGGTAGTCTGTGAGCTTGCTGGTGTCAAACTACCAACCATTGTTAAAGATGACGATGCGAGGGATGCCAAAGTGGGTGATGATGTTCTGCCATATAAACTTTCACACCTCAGCGGCGGTTATGGATGCTACAGCCTCGACTTCGATCCACTTGGTGAAGTAATCCACCGCCACAAAGAGGTACTTGTGTTGTCCTGTAGCCTTAGGAAAAGGGCCGAGGATGTCCATCCCCCATGTGGTGAATGGGAGGGGGCTCACGATCGGCATCATGGTAGTGGAGGGGGCTTGTTGGACGGGCACGAACTTCTGACATTTGTCACAAGTCCGCACCAGCGTCATTGCGTTCTCTCGCAAGTTTGGCCAGTAGTAGCCGGTCCGTATGGCCGTGATGGCTAATGCACGGCCTCCTGCATGCGTGCTGCAAATGCCTTCATGCAGCTCCTATAATATCCTTCTCCCCTCCGCTAGGGTCATGCACCGTAGAAGAGGCCGGGCGTAAGATCTCCTGTAAAGAATCCCTTCGTATAAGATAAACCAGTTAGACCTCTTCTTCACTTTATCAGCATGTTTGGGGTCCGAGGGCAGCGTGCCGTCAATGAGGTACACGCAAATAGGCTTCATCCACGTTGGGCTTCTGTCTAGCCATAACATCTCTTATAGGTCAACACCCCCTTCCGTCAAAGTTTCCCACTTGATGTTTTTGGGCTTAACATCATCAGACGAGCTCGCCAGCTTGGACAGGGAGTCAGCTTATCGGTTCTCTGGACGACGGATGTACGTGATATAAAAGCGCTTTAATAACGTAGTGGCCCCCTGAACCCACCGAACATACGCGGCCATGACATTGTCCTTTACTTCGTACACTCCATTAAACTAACTGACGACGAGCTGGGAATCAGAAAAGGCTTATACATGGTCGACCTCAGCAGTGTAGCAGAGCTCTATCCTACAGCGAGGGCTTCATACTCGGCCTTGTTGTTAGATGCTTTGAACATCAACTTGAGGGCATGCTCATATTGCGCCCCAGTGGGGCTCTCAATGATAAGGTCGGCTCCACTGTCGTCTTTAGTGGATGAACCATCCACGTATAAGTCCCAAGGCTAGAGGTGTGAGTCTTCTTCGGCGAGCGCCGTGCTCTCTGCTAGAAAGTCAGCTAATGCTTGGGCCTTGATGGCCCGGCACAGTTCGAAGGCTAGGTCGTAACTGGAGAGCTCCACAGCCCACTTTAGGAGTCGTCCGAAGGCAACTAACTTCTAGAGGACATTCCTCAGGGGTTGGTCTGTTAAGACCAAGATCTTGTGAGCCTCGAAGTAAGGCCTTAGCTTCTGACTAGCCATTACAAAGGCATATGCAAATTTCTCGATGAGGGGGTAGTTCATCTCTACGTCGGCCAGGGTGTGGCTTACGTAGTACACTGGTATCTACTCTTTTACCCGCTCTGACACGAGGACGATGCTGACCACATACTCCGAAACGGCCAAATATAGCACCAAAACTTCTCCTTCTACAGGACTGGCGATCTTGGGTAACTGGGCCAAGTAGGCCTTCAAAGCCTAGAAGGCCTCATCTGCCTGTTCATCCCAATTGAAGTTATCCCGTTGGCGTAGGACGCGGAAAAACGGCTGACACTTATCTGCGAAGTGAGGCATAAATTGACCGAGAGTAGCTATGCAGCCCGTCAGGCGCTGCACTTCTCGCACATTCCGGGGTGGTTTCATATCAAGAACGGCCTGAATTTTGTCCGAATTAGCTTCTATGTCGCGGTTACTAATCATGAAACCAAGGAACTTGCCTGACCAAACCCCAAAAATGCACTTCTTTGGGTTCAACTTCTTGTTGAATGCTCGAAGTATTTCAAATGTTTTCCTCAAGTCGCGACTATGATCGTCTTCGGCCTTACTTTTCACAATCATGTCATTGACATATATTTCCATGGTCTGTCCAATGAGGGGCTCGAACAGTTTGCTGACCAAGCGCTGGTAGGTTGACCCTGCATTTTTTAGCCCAAAGGGCATCACTTTGTAACAGTGGAGGTCGCGGTCCGTGATGAACGTCGTCTTTTCTTGGTCCTCAGGGCATAGAGGTATCTGGTGATACCCGAAGAAGGCATCCATGAAGCTCAGAAGGGCATAATCAGCCGTGGCATCCACCAGCTTATCGATCTTTGGCAGGGGTAACTATCCTTCGGGCAGGCTTTATTCAAATCCGTGAAGTCCACACACATTCTCCAGGTCCCTTTTGACTTCTTGACTAACACTACATTTGAGATCCATTCGGGGTACTGGCATTCTCGAATGAAACCAGCCCACTTTTCTATCGGGGGCGGTTGAGCGGCCCCGTGCTCTCAAATCCATTCTATAAGGGGCTTTATGCTCACTAGGTAGCACTCCCGGGCCGCCTGCTGACCCCCTTGCATCTCAGTGATAGTGTCATCATCTGTTTCAAACTAGAGTTGGAGGAGATATGGGACGATGACAGCCTTCACCTTATGGAGGATTAGCCGCCCTAAGATTACATTGTAGGCCGTGGGCACATCAACGATCAGAAAGTCGACTTCT
>JAKOGI010002099.1:17500-30000 GCA_029747015.1 Carnegiea gigantea
GTGCCACCATCCATAGATGCACGGGTTACGAGGCTCGGATGAAACTGCCGCTATCTCTATTAGAAAAGGGGCAGCCCTCGAGGTAGGGCTTCCTACACTTTCTTATTTGGCAGTAGCAGTTATCAGACTTCTCTCAATGACTTTCCTGCGTTCCCTTGACATAAAAGCGATGGGTGAGTTCGTCACTCGCCATTTTTCATGGAACCGACGTGGGATTACCTTTCACCCGTCGTCCCTCCCAAAAGACTTTCAGACCCTTTGCCTGGGCTTTGAGCTGGCCGTGGCTGAATAGGCTGCCGAGCGCTATGAGGTTCTGGAATTGCCCCAGGTGATCTTCTACGCGATGCTTTTAAACGAGGCCAAAAGGCTTAGGGTGCTGCAGGGACAGAGGCTTCGGTCGTTGGAGTAGGCCCCCACCGAACTGCGTTAGAGTACCTTTAAGTCGTGGGTCTGGTTATTTGGCAACCAGATCTACGAAGCTCGATTCCACCCACAGGGCGGTTTGGGAGAGAATGCGGGAGCCGGTCGTCAGGAGCAGAGCTCGGGTAGGGGAGCGGTGGATAAGGATGCAGCCCCTGAGGAAGCGGCCTCCCCTTAAGTCGACATCAAGCAGGAGGAGGACGTTAATCCTATAAATGTGCGGCACCCCCTTTCATTTCTCCTCTGTTTCTTCTTTGTACTTCTTATGCCAATCAGTAATAAAGACCGTGCTTTTATATTTTGTTGGATAGTCTGTTTCTTTGCTCGCAATTAATTCATGCTGGTCAAATGGACACGTGTCCATGGTGGATTGGCCATTAGGTTCTTAGGAGTTTCCCTTGCCTTCAGCTCCCCCAATTTCTCCCTTATAAATACATCATCCTTCTCCTGCATGGGATACTTGAGTGTTTATCTCTCCAGAGTGGTAGCAAACGTAAGGAGAGCAGTCAGTGTCTCTATTTTCTTTGTAAGCATGACATTCCCTCCCATTCACAATACTAGAGAGATGCCCAATTATGTGAGAGAGACCTTCATTTGGCGTTGGAGGAGCGCTTCACATCCGCCTCGCTTGCTTCCCGAAGATTTCCACGTATTATGCCCGCGCTTTTCGTTGGCCGAGGCCGAGGGTGCGACAGCTGAGTTTGAGATTCCTGAAATAGTTTAGGTGACATTTTACGCCATGCTACTGAATGAGGCATTCGAGCTAGGCATGGCTCACGAGTATACGACCGAGAGTATGAAGTCGTCCCTGGTAGGCCTAAGGTGGTCAACCTTTGAGGTTTGGTTAGATTGCATGGATTGCGTAATCAGGGGAGCGCAGCTTTACCGCCCAGCTGATGAAGTGGAGGTCCGAGGCTCCCGAGACGGCCAGGAGGAAGGCTCAGGATCGGCCAGTCCTTCGGCCCCTTCTAGTGATGAGGAGTAGATTTGGCTTTGTTTCGTACCTTCTTTTGTATTGTCTCATTTTGCCTTTAGTTTCTTGTATTAGCGTGAATGCTGTAATGAAAACTGATCCCGTACGACTTGCTTCTTATCTTCGTGTGATCTAAAACGGCTGTGAAGCCATGCGTAAGATCCCTTGGTCTTTACGGGCAGTGCCGAGGGGCGTGGCGACCGGCCATCGGGCCGTGCGTGAGGACCCCTAGCCCCCAATCTGGCCGTAAGGCCGTGCTGACTGACCCTTACCCCTCATTGGGGCTAAGAGCGTAGCGACCAGCCATAAAGCCGTGCTTGCTGACTCCTAGCCCCTAGTGGGCTAAGAGTGTGACGACCGGCCATAAGGCCGTGCTTACTAACTCTTAGCCCCCGGTGGAGCTAAGGGTATACCGACCGGCCACAAGGCTATGCTTAAGGACCCTTAGCCCATAGTGGGGCTAAGAGTGTAGCCCCCGGCCATAAGGCCGTGCTCAAGGACCCTTAGCCCCCAGTAGAGCTAAGAGTGTGGCGACCGGCCATAAGGTCGTGCTTGCTAACTCTAAGCCACCCGTGGGGCTAAGAGTGTAGCGACAGGACATCGGGCCGTGCTTGTCGTCTCTTACCCTAGATCACCTGCCCTTGAAGCTGTGCGTGGAGCGACTGGACACTTTGGCACGCCTCTAGAAACCCCTTCTCTTACGAGATCCTTTGTCATTACCCGTGATGTGGCAGTGATGGGGTGCCACGTGGTGTCGGTTGGGAGGAGGTGTGCTCATTGATTTTCATTGGGGTATGTGCTACGCCTTTTCGCTCTGTACAAGGGTGAGCATCCATTAAGGGGGGTCATTTGTTTCCTACACACTTTCACCCTTAGAGAGAGAAACCACTTTTAGAGATAGAGGCTCTGCTCTCCACTCCCCATTCTCCCTTCGAATTCACTATAGCGCCTCAAGTTACCTCTTTGCATCTTCAAAGGTCTACTTGAATGCTCGTCCCCACCTTCAACCAGGTCTTTGAATCTTCATCATTCATAGGTACGCGCTCATGTCCTCTCAAAGCACTATTTGGTGTATATTATGTCGCCGTCTTGCTTATCTAGTGGGGATGTCCGTGAGGGGCTAGCCGGCCCTCAAGTGGAGGGTCGGCATCCACAATTCTCTAACCTCCCGGCCTTTATTGATGGCTAGATGATGGCTGGCATCCCCCGAAAGAATAAGTATTAGGGAACCCAAAAAGATTCCTTATGTCATTCCCCTTTTTGAGCTGGGCACTCCCTCGTGGTCCAACTGCGAATATTCCTCCACCCCCAGCATTCTTAGCCCTGAGGTGGAGGTTACGTATCCTTAGGAGATCACCATAGCTAATTATATGCCCGACTTCCAGGTTCGCAGGATGGCAAAGACCAAGTCTACTCCGCGCATCAGGTCACCGGATGAGTTACTGGCCGAGGGCACACTAGGTAATCCCTGTTCAGCTCCTCCTCAGTCCAACCCGGAGGCTGAAGTAGCCTCCACTAGTTCTAGCGCTTCCTCTGGGACGGGCTCGTCCAGCTCCTCCTCTAGGCATTCTTCGAGGAGCTCGTCCTCGGAGTGAGCTTCTATAAGCGCTTCCTCCCCTGAAGCATCATTGGGACCGGGTGAGTCAGTGCTCAGACGTAAAGGCCGCCTGCCTCCGGTCACAAAGATCATGGCCAAAGGGTCGGAATTCCCCGGGGCCTTAACCCGCTTGAACGCGCAGGATGGTTTGAGCAGTCACTTTCCTAATCCCAAGGTCGTCACTAAGCTAAAGAGGTCAGCCCTAGCGAAGCAGTACCTCTTGCCCGCCGACTATTCCTTCGTGATTCCTGAAGCGGACGCCACTGTGAATGAGCCACCCGCCAGGTATATAGCGGTTTATCGGGCGGCCCTAAACTACAGTCTTCATTTTTCCTTCATCCCGTGATCAGAAAGATATTAAATGAATTGGCGCCCGCGCAGGTCGTGCCCACGTCTTGGCACAACATTTGTTCCTTTATAGTGACCTGTGAGTTGCACGGCCTTACTTGTTCGGCTCGGGCATTCGGGCTCGTTCATACCGTTCAAAGGGCTCCTAAGGAGACCAAGGACTTGGGGCGGTATTGCTTTAATAATAGGCTGGGCTTCATGACGGCTATTAAGAAGAAATTGAAAGTAAAGCATTGGAAGTATGACTTCCTCTTCCTATGCAGGGCATCAGGTTGGGGGGACATCCCTTACTGGAATGAAGGAAAGCCCATGCGGAACCCTTTCGGGGAGCCCACCGCCAACGATCGGAGGACCGCCCGCTACTTCCAGTTCTATATACGCGAGGATGATAAACCTCGGCCCATTCTTAGGTTCATGGCTCAAGCAATTGAGTCGGTGAAGGGACCCGAGAAGAGGAGGAGCAAGTCCAGTGACTGGCAGCCGTTAAATTCGCTTCCTAGGCTAAAGTTTTTTCCCAATGACTTCTTCCTTGCCCCGGTTAGCCTTCTGATTCTTAAGAATTATACAAAGAGTACTTAGTCATCGCAATGTTATCTAGTTTTATGTTTGGTGCTGACCTGACTTCTTATTTCCTTTATGCAGATCAAGCAAGGGCACGGCTGACGATCTTCGAGACTGGGGACGCCACTCCCAAACAGGTGCCGATCGACGCCGAACACAGGTGGGATGAGGAGAGGCAGCACCTTCTCACTTTCTATTAGGGTATAGACTAAGCTTCTTCTCGCAGGTGCCTTCCCTTGTACCCCATGGAAAAAGGCCCGTTGTGAGCCTGCCGGCTCGAAAGAAGCAGAGTACTGAGGGACAGCTAGGTGAGGCTGTGGCTTTTGCCCCATTGTAAGTGGGGGAGGCGAGAGCCAAGCGATTGGCCCCTCACTAATTGGGGCGCTGGTCATCAGGGGAACGTACCCCGGCCAGGCAAGAGCACCTCACCCCCTCAAAACCTGCAGGAGTCACGACCCTAGCGACTAGCGGCGCCTCCCCACTCACTCCACGGCCCTCAGCCAACTTCATCAAGGTAGACCCGGGCGTCAGGCTCTCTCTCGTCCAGGACATAGTTAAGTCCTGGAACTTGGCAGCTCCTGGGGCTTTGGATTCCCCCAAGGTGACGGAAGAAGAAATAGCTATGGTCGAGGTCTTCGCTCGAGGGGTGAAGGCTGTCACGGAGTGCCGGTGGCTAGAGGGACTCGTCTCGCGGTACCAGTGACCCTGCGAAAGACTGCAGACAGACCTTGAGGCCCGTGAGACCGAGAAGAAAGGGCTGCAGTGTCAGCTAGAGAAGGTCGCGGCTTATGCGGTTCAAGCCAAAGAGCAGGGATACCAGTAAGGCCGCTCCGACACCCTCGGGTATCTCTGCAGGGTCGTGTTGACCCTTGCCAGTGAGTTTGAAGATGACCAGTCCTTCGAGGCGTGTCATCGCTTTATGGATGAGCGCGAGCAGGCCGTTGCTGAGGGCCGCGACCCTACGGTGGTCGAGTTTGTCCCTCCCTCAACTGAGGGCGAGGCTGTCAAGGACGAGGCCACCAACCCCCTAGAAGCTGAAGGCGACGCTTCTCAAGGAGAAAAGCATGACGATGGTGGAGAGCCTGACATGTAGTCCCCACCCCCTTTGTTTTGTTTGTGTTTATTTCATTTTCTATTTTTGATTTGGCTGTAAAGAGTTGTGCTCCTTTCATTATTAATGAAGGAACGTTCATTTTGGTTTATCGTCCTGCCTTGTTCACCTTTACATTTTCAGCTTAGTCTTTCATTTGAACTTATACTTCATTCTTCCTATATCATCAGGGTAGCAGCCCCCAAGCGAAAGAACAAGGAGGGTGCTCAAGGACCCTTAGCCCCCATTGGGGGTTAAGAGTGTAGCAACCGGCCGTAAGGTCGTGCCTAAGGACCCTTAGCCCTCAGTAGGGCTAAGAGTGTAGCAACCGATAATAAGGCCGTGCTCAAGGACCTTTAAACCCCGACAGGGCCAAGAGTGTAGTGACTGGCCATTAGGCCCCGCTCAAGGACCCTTAGCCTGCAGTGGGGCTAAGAGTGTGGCAACTGACTATAAGGTCGTGCTCAAGGACTCTTAGCCCCCGGTAGGGTTAAGAGTGCAGCGACCGGCCATAAGGTCGTGCTCAAGGGCCCTTAGCCCCCGGTAGGGCTAAGAGTGTAGCGACCGGCGATTGGGCCGTGCTTAAGGACCCTTAGCCCGCAGTGGGGCTACGAGTATAGCGACTGACTATTAGGCCGTGCTCAAGGACCCTTAGCCCTCGGTAGGGCTAAGAGTGCAGAGATCGGCCATTAGGCCGTACTCAAGGACCCTTAGCCCGTAGTGGGGCTAAGAGTATAGTGACCCGCTATAAGGCCGTGCTTAAGGACCCTTAGCCCCCGGTAGGGCTAAGAATGTAGCGAACGGCCATAAGGTTGTGCTGAATAGGAGCAAAAGGTAGATAGTTGTGCCAAATTAGCCGCCTGTGGCCTGGGTCTTCATTACGTGGTATACGCATGTTACATGCCAGAGGGAGAAAAAGAAAAAGTGTGGGCCTAAGTGTAATATTTTCTTAGGTTACTGCTATGCCATGCCTGTGGGATGGGGGTACCCTTGAGGGTCTCCAGTCGAAATGTGTCAGGGCGGATCTGTGTAGTGACCTTGTTAGGGCCTTTTTAGTTGGCAGTTAGTTTGCTGTGCTCCCCTGCCCGGGCAACAGTCTTCGTGCACCGAAGAGCGAGATCGTCGACCTGAATGGGCTGCACCCTAACTGCGCGGTTGTGTAGTTGCGCGATGCGGAGTTTACAGAGAGCCTCTCAGAGGAGGGCATCGCCGCGAATAGAGGGAAGGAGGTCGAGGGCTTCGCGTAGTGCCGCCTTATTTAACCCCTCTTAAAAAGTTGTCAACCGATGGGTATGAAGGGTGACTTCAACGGGTAAGACAGCCTCAGATCCGTAAGCGAGCATGAACAGGGTTTCTCCTGTAGCAGTTTTCTCCGTGGTGCGGAGGTACCATAAGACACCGTGTAATTCATCCACCCACTTGCCTTTCGTGTTGTCAAGCTTTTTCTGCAAACCATGGAGGATGGATTTGTTGGCCGCTTCAGCCTGGTCGTTAGTTTGGGGATGTGCCACGGCAGTGAAACGAGCTTGGCAGCCTAAGTTATTAAGGTGGTCCGTGAGCTTGCTGGTGTCACACTGCTAACCATTGTTAAAGATGACGACACGAGGGATGCCAAAGGGGGTGATCATGTTCTACCATATAAACTTTCGTACCTCAGCAGTGGTTATAGATGTTACAGCCTCCGCTTCGATCCGCTTGGTGAAGTAACCCACTGCCACAAGGAGGTACTTGCGTTGTTGTGTAGCCTTAGGAAAAGGGCCGAGGATGTCCATCCCCCATGTGGCAAACGGGAGAGGGCTCACGATCGGCATCATGGTAGTGGAGGGGGCTTATTGGACGGGCGTGAACTTCTGACGTTTGTCACAAGTCCGCACCAGCGTCATTATGTCCTTTCGCAAGCTAGGCCAGTAGTAGCCAGTCCGTATGACCGTGATGGCTAATGCGCGGCCTCCTATATGCGTGCTGTAAATGCCTTCATGCAGCTCCTCCAATATCCTTCTCCCCTCCGCTGGGGTCACGCACCGTAGAAGAGGCTAGGCGTAAGATCTCTTGTAGAGAATCCCTTCATATAAGATAAACCAGTTCGACCTCTTCTTCACTTTGTCAGCCTCTTTGGGGTCCGAGGGCAGCTTGCCATCAGTGAGGTACACGCGAATAGACTTCATCCACATTGGGCTTGTGTCTAGCAATAACACCTCCTGTAGGTCACTTTCCGTCAAAGTTTCCCACAGGATGTTTTTGGGCTTAACATCATTAGACGAGCTCGCCAGCTTGGACAGGGCGTCAGCTTGTCGGTTCTCTGAACGAGGAATGTACATGATAGAAAAGCGCTTTAATAACGTGGTGGCCCCGTGAACCCACCGAATGTACACGGCCATGACATTGTCCTTTGCTTCGTACACTCCATTAAACTAACTGACAACGAGCTGGGAATCAGAAAAGGCTTGTACGTGGTCGGCCCCAGCAGTGCAGCAGAGCTCTATCCTACAACGAGGGCTTTGTACTCGGCCTTGTTGTTAGATACTTTGAACATGAACTTGAGGGCATGCTCATACCATGCCCCAGTGGGGCTCTCTAAGGTCGGCTCCACTATCGTCTTTAGTGGATGAACCGTGCACGTATAAGTTCCAGGGCTAGGGGTGTGAGTCTTCTTCGGCGGGCCCCGTGCTCTCTGCTAGAAAGTCAGCTAATGCTTGGGCCTTGATGGCCCACCGCGGTTCGAAGGCTAGTTCGTAAACAGCCCACTTTAGGAGTCGTCCGGAGGCGTCTAACTTCTGGAGGACATTCCTCAGGGGTTGGTCTGTTAAGACCAAGATCTTGTGAGCCTCGAAGTAAGGCCTTAGCTTCTGACTAGCCATTACAAAGGCATATGTAAATTTCTCGATGAGGGTGTAGTTCATCTCTGTGCCAGCCAGGGCGTGGCTTACGTAGTACACTGGTATCTGCTCTTTTGCCGGCTCTGACACGAGGATGGTGCTGGCCACATACTCTGAAACGGCCAAATATAGCACCAAAACTTCTCTTTCTGCAGGACTGGCAATCTTGGGTAACTGGGCCAAGTAGGCCTTCAAAGCCTGGAAGGCCTCATCCGCCTGTTCATCCCAATTGAAGTTATCCCGTTGGCGTAGGATGCGAAAAAACGGCTGACACTTATCCACAGAGCAAGACATAAACCGACCGAGAGTAGCTATGCAGCCCATCAGGCGCTGCACCTCTCGCACATTCCGGGGTGGTTTCATATCCAAGACGGCCTAAATTTTGTCCGGATTAGCTTCTATGCTGCGGTTACTAATCATGAAACCAAGGAACTTGCCCGACCGAACCCCGAAAACGTACTTCTTTGGGTTTAGCTTCATGTTGAATGCTCAAAGTATTTCAAACGTTTTCCGCAGGTCGCGAACATGATCGTCTTAGGCCTTACTTTTCACATTCATGTCGTCGACGTATACTTCCATGGTCTGTCCAATGAGGGGCTTGAACAGTTTGTTGACCAAGCGCTGGTAGGTTGACCCTGCATTTTTTAGCCCGAAGGGCACCACTTTGTAACAGTGAAGGTTGCGGTCCATGGTGAACGTCGTCTTTTCTTGGTCCTCAGGGCATAGGGATATCTGGTGATACCCGGAGAAGGCATCCATGAAGCTCAGGAGGGCATGACCGGCCGTGACATCCACCAGCTTATCGATCTTTGACGGGGAGTAACTGTCCTTCAGACAGGCCTTATTCAAATCTGTGAAGTCCACACACATTCTCCAGGTCCCGTTTGACTTCTTGACTAACACTACATTTGAGATCCATTCGGGGTACTAGCATTCTCGAATGAAACCAACCCACTTTTCTATCGGGGGCGGTTGAGTGATCCCGCGCTCTAGAGTCCATTCTATAAGGGGCTTTATGCTCACTAGGTAGCACTCCCGGGCCGTCCGCTGATCCCCTCGCATCTCGATAATAGTGCAATCATCTGCTTCAAACTGGAGTTGGAGGAGATATGGGGCGATGACAGCCTTCACCTTGTGGAGGATTGGCCACCCTAAGATTACATTGTAGGCCGTGGGCACATCAACGATCAAAAAGTCGACTTCTAGGCTCCTGGACTTAGTCTTGTCAGCAAACCGCACGGGGAGGCAGATCGTCCCCGTGGGATTCGGCTCCTGCCCCCCGAAGCCTAAGATAGGGTTCACCAAGGGGTCAATGTCACGCCCAGGGTATGCGAGCTTCTTCAAGCGATCCCAAGTTATGATGTCCACGGAGCTGCCCATGTCAATCAGGATTCGCCGCAGAATCGCACTGGCGATCTTCATCTCGACGACCAGGGGGTCATTATGGGGAAAAGCGAATCGCGGGGCATCCTTTCCCCCAAGCACCATTGTGGGCGTTGTTCTGCTCCGCGGTGAGCACTTATTGCACGCTTCTGAGTTGACCGTGTTATTCCTTCTGCGTAGCCTCCCGCTATGGTGGTCACGACTTCTGTCGAACATTCCTCTTCCCATGGCAGGGGTGGAGCACGTTCTTGGTCTTGTCGGAGGAGCTGTGGTCCTCTCTTTAGGAATCGATCGATTTAGCCCTTGTCTGCTAGTTCGTAAAGGACTTTCTTCAGCTCTCGACATTCGGTCGTGGTATGCCCACTCTGCTCATGGAATTCACAATACTTCCGGGAGTTCTGCTGTCTAGGAGGTGCGGTCATAGGAGTTAGTCTCTGCAGTATCGGATGTCCCCTAACCTCTATAAGGATGCTCCGAGCATCGGCGGTGAATCGGGGATCAACTGCCTTGAACTATGGCCTCCTCTCCCGAGGAGTGGGATTCCTGTCGCTACGATTGAAGCTCTTATCCCCCAGAGCCTTCATCTTCTTTCAGGCACGTGAGCTATCGGCGTAGATCTCAGTGGCCCGGATGAAGTCCTCGGCCTTCCTTAGGGTCTCGGCCAATGTCATGTCCTTCTGCTCTGCCAAGGAGAACTTGCAGCGCCCGCTCCTAAAGCTATTTAGAAAGAAAGTGTATGCGACCCTGTCCTCCAAGTTAGGAATCAGCACCGCCTCCTGATGGAAGCGTTTGACAAACTCGGTGAGGGACTCCTGTGGCCCCTACTTGATCTTTGACATATGGATGCTAGTTCTCCTCTCCTTACGACTAGTAATCAATTGGCTGGCAAACTTATCCGCCAAGTCTTCAAAGCATGTAACACTCCCCGGTGACAAGCCGTTAAACCATGACTGCGTCACTCCCTTTAAAGTAGCAGGGAAGTAGCGGCAGTAAGAAGCATCATTCACATCTTGCACATATATCTGCGCTTTGTAAACTCCCAGGTGCTCTTCAGGGTCCGTCATCCCGTCATAGAAGTCTATCAAGAGCATCTTGACCTTCCCGTAACACGGAGCGTTAATGATCTTGGCGTTAAATGGGATGAAGAAAGGAAGCACGGTCGGCCAGGCAGTCATTCCCGACATCTTGATGGGGGTGTCAGGTTGGCGTTCGACCTCAACCAATGAGGGACTCCTCCTCTCTTAGACGTGCCTGGGCATCCTGGGGGAAGAGTGGTCTAACTACCATACGATAGACTTTGCCTTTCAATCCAAGGGGTACTCTCTTATTACACAGCACACCTGAGGTATACTTTCATTTTTGCCAGCCTACTTTTATTCGTTGGGTAATATCTTCGTCAATATCCCCATTCTGCTGAATGATCGAGCCTAGATACTTAAACTTATCGACCTAGGTATCGACCTTCTATCCAGGGTGACTTCTCCCCCCGCTTCTACCCTTCCACTGAAACAACAATGAAGGTACTCCGTCTTCGATCTACTCACTCTAAAACCTCTAGATTCCAGAGTGTACCTCCATCGCTCTAACTTGTCATTCACTCCTTGTCTGGTCTCGTCAATAAGAATAATGTCATCTGTAAAAAGCATACTCCAAGGTAGCTCATCCTGAATCCCTCTTGTAAGTTCATCCATAACTAGAGTGAACAGAAAAGGGCTCAAGACGGAATCCTGATGCAGGCCCCTACCAATGAAGAATTCATTGGTGACCCCTCCTAGCGTCCTAACACTCGTCCTACCTCCCTCGTACATATCCTTAATAACTCGAGTATACAAGGGTAGCACTCCTTTCTCCTCCAGGCATCTCCATAAAACTTCACGTGGAACTCTATCATAAGCTTTCTCTAGGTCAATGAACAGCATGTGGAGATCCACTCTTCTATCTCTATACAAACCCATGAGTTTTCTAAGAAGGTAAATCGCCTCAATAGTCAACTTTTCTGGCATAAAACCAAATTGGCTCTCTGAAATTGCAACATCCTTCCGCAACCTTCTCTCAATCACCCTTTCCCATAACTTCATAGTGTGACTAAGCAACTTTATACCCCTAAAATTATTACAATCCTGAATATCCCCTTTGTTCTTGTACAAAGGGATAACTGTGCTAGACCTCCATTCTTCGGGCATCTTAGTAGTCCTAAAAATAATATTGAAAAGCTCCCTTAGCCACTCCAAACCCTCCTCACCCAAACACTTCCACACTTCTATCGGTATTTGATCTGGACCCTCTGACTTCCCATTGGGCATTTTCCTCATGGCCTCTTTAATCTCGTCCTTGCTGATATGACCACACTCTCGCTGATCCGCACTCCTCACACCCCACTCTCTTTCTCTGCTTCGGGAATCTTCCATCCCTTTACCATTGAGGAGGTTGAAAAAGTATCTTTGCCATCTCTCCTTGATCTCTGCATCCTCAACTAACACCTTACCATTTTCATCCCTGATGCACCACATAACACCTAAATCTCTTGTTCTTCTCTACCTAGCCCTCGTCAGCTTAAAGACATCCTTCTC
Source organism: Carnegiea gigantea (assembly GCA_029747015.1). Lineage (NCBI taxonomy): Eukaryota > Viridiplantae > Streptophyta > Magnoliopsida > Caryophyllales > Cactaceae > Carnegiea > Carnegiea gigantea. The sequence goes on from JAKOGI010002099.1 coordinate 29,319, forward strand.
CCCTTCCTTGGTTTCCAGTCTATGGTACAACCTATCATAAGCCAAACTCTTAGCTACCGCAACAGCTTTCTTGGCTATCTTCTTAGCTGCCTTATATCTAGCTCTACTAACATCTCTCTCTCCATCCGCTCCGCTGTTCATGAATTCCACATATGCCTCTTTTTTCTCCCTGACTCTCTCCTTTACCTCCTCGTTCCACCACCAGGCACCTTCTAGAAGTACCTAGGACTTCTTTAACTGACCTTCGAATACAATCTGCTATTACTTTCCACATTGTATCTGCATCCTCTACCCGCCTCCAAGCTCTTTCTTCAGTAATCCTCTCTAATAATATTATGGCGTTCTCCTTTATGAGGGTCCACCACTTAACCCTAGGGTCCCCGACTCTCCTCTTCTTCCACCTTGAATCTTTGAACTCCACATCTAACACTAGCAGCCTATGCTGAGTTCCCACATGCTCACTAGAAATCACTTTACAGTCCTTGCAAAACCTCCGACTATCCGCCCTCATCAAAAAGTAATCAATTTGGGTCCTCACGGTGCCACTCTTAAAGGTCAGCAAGTGGTCCTCCTTCTTCTTGAAAAAGGAGTTTACCACCAACAATTCATAGGCCACTGCAAAGTCCAGCATAGAGATTCCTCTGTTGTTTCTCTCCCTAAAACCGAAACCCCCGTGGGCCGA
>JAKOGI010002099.1:35000-142833 GCA_029747015.1 Carnegiea gigantea
CCATACTTTCTACTAAGAAATGAGAATATTTTAAAAGTAACCCTTGCTATTGTGTATCATATCCAATTAGTATGATGCACTTGATCATGTTGTGGGTTTGAAAAAATCGTTAACCTAGAATATGTTAACTCCCCATTAAATTATTTGCTTGATGTTGAAATAATTTTGCATCAATATAAAATATAGTACTTGCTTAAATTGTATTAAAAATTATGTTTTCTTCGAGCAATACTTTTTATAATTTAATGACCCCATGCAATAATATAGGCACAAACTAGTACTATCTAAATTTTAAGTACCCTTCATGGTTCCAAAAACAGAGTGCAAAAAGGCCAACTAGTACAAGTGCACCTTCAATGGAGGTCTTACGGGCCAAAATCTCAGGCCACGGGCGAGCAGGCGGATGTCCCGAGTTCCAGCCGTCGGCCCACGTGCTATAAAGGGGCGAGCAGCCCGCCTCCGCGAGCGGCCCTCCCCCAATTTCTACTTTTTTTTTTTGGACTGTTCGTGAACCCCCCAAAAAAAGGAAAAAGCTTAAATTTCTTTTTATTTATTAAGATGGAATGGGTTTCTTTAATTTGAGAAAAAAATGGAGGAAGCCATGGAAGGAGTGGTGGGAAGAAAGGTCAAGAAGCTGAAGGGATGAGAGAGAAAACGGCAGAATGGGGGAGGGTGTCTTGGGAATTTTTTTGTTAAAGAAAAAGATAATGGAAATTATTACATGTATTAATGGAAATTATTATATGTATTAATGGAAATTATAATGGCAATTTAAACCTTTTTTTTTTGGTAAGAGACCTTTTTATTTATACACTACTATGTATTAATCAAAATTATTACTTGTATTTGTGTAAATTATTTTTCAAAAAAAAGTCAAATAAGAAACCAAAACACAAAAATTAAATTAATTAAATATGATTAGATGTTGGGTCCTTATGTATTATTTTATTTGGTGGGCTAAAATGGCAAGCCTTTTACTAGAGAGAGTGAGGATTGTGAGCCAAAAAGTTGAAGAGAGGGATGATGTGGCAGTGTTAGGCCTTACTGGTGAGCCAAAAAATAGGCTCACCATTGGTTATGCTCTAAAAGCTCCAAGGTGTATAAAAATTATCCAAAGGAAGCGACGCAAGGACGGAACACAGGCGTTACGATAATTTTGCATAATTAATATAAATCTATCGACATGGTGAAGGATGCCGTAGTTCTAGACCTACTAAATTGACCCGAGATTTAAAATTAGTACTGAATAATTTGAATCTATATTTAATATGACATTTAAAATAGGTTTATCCAAAAGTCAACTTGAAATTTGAATTTATCCGAATCGAATGAGATTCCACACGAAATTTGCTACAAAATTGTTTATTTTTCTATGACAAGAGTATTAGATCAAAAATCGATTGATCCGAAATCGACGTGAACCAAAGTTCATCTGACCCAAACCAAGATGATCCAAAATATCACTTGATTGAAATATAAGTCGACCCAAACTTAACTTGATCTATACCCAAATCGAATGATCCATTTACTAGTTTACGTAATTGCCACTTGCGCTGATTGATTCTATGTATCATCGTGCAAAGGAGCCCAACGTTTTATCTTGCCTCTCTCTCTACATATGGTTTATACACTCCCCCCGTCTCATCCACTTCCCCACAACCACATTACAAATCACTGCACAGTGCACCCCTCGTTCATATCCACATGCAGCCACTGTCAGTACCTTCCATCGCCCAAAACACACCACCACCGCCAGCAAGGATCGATGGCCTACCACTACGCACCATCCCTGGAAGCTACGGGTTACCCCTGGTGGGCCCACTCTTCGATCGGCTAAACTACTTCTGGTTTCAAGGGCCAGAGACCTTCTGTAGGACGAGAGCAGGCAAGTACAAAAGCACAGTGTTTAGAACCAACGTCCCTCCATGCTTCCCCTTCTTTGCCGGGGTTAACCCCAACGTCATCGCCCTCCTTGACTGTCAGTCTTTCTCTCATCTCTTTGACATGGAAATTGTTGACAAGAAGAACATTCTTGTTGGTGATTTCATGCCTAGTGTTAAGTTCAGTGGAGGTGTTCGAGTCTCTGCTTATCTTGATCCAACAGAGGAAGACCATGCTAAGGCAACTCGTTTTTTCCTTTTTTCTGTTTTTTTTAAAGTTTTTCTTTTTTTGGGGGGTGAATGATAGTGCAAAAGTTCTAATAAACATAAAAATGATTAGTAATTTATTTATAAATGACTTTGATTAAAGTTATTAATAAAAGAATTATTAGTTATTCCTAAACTAAAAGGCATTTTAATATAAATTATTAGTTATACTAAAGCACTTAAAAATTCACCCTTAAAGAATCTCACTCAAGGATCATTAATTGTGGTGGTGGGTGTCCTTGTTGTTGTTGACATTGAATATGTTTTTAGTTTAGTGGGATGACTAACTGATATGGAATATGATGATTGATATAGAATATATAATATAATGAATTGGCTCCATCTAAATTTTCTTTGTAATTGAATTCTTCAAAATTCAAAATATAAAATTTATTGTCTACCAAATACGAAAGGAGAAAAAAAAATTAAAAAGGTCTTTGTATACCTGTCCTGGGCAACAATTTAAAAAATATAATAGCACCAAATTAGGTTGGTAAATCTAAAAAGACCTATGAAAAGAACAGGGCCTTAACCTAACATCTTGAACATATAACAAAATATTCTCTAGCGAATCTCCAATATATTTTTTTTCTTTGATATCACTATGATCTAATATTCTAATACAGATTTCTATAAAGATATTGTTGACTTAATTACCTAATTTTCCTTTACTTAATTATGCATTCTCGTTGCACTGTCTTCTTTTAGTGTTTGATTCCTTTTCTTTTTAAACCCCACAAAGCAAGGGGAAGGGTGGTGAGGAAGGAGGGAAAATCTACCAAAATTCTACATTCGCACTCCATTCAAGCCACCTACTAAAAGTTGCAGTAAATCTTATGTGAGATCGTTTTATATAAGATATATTGTGATATAGATATTTTTATAGTAACTATTAATAATAACTTGGGGGTGACTGGCGGTGTATTTTAGGGTAATTGTAATAAAAGTCACTACTAAATGGATTATTAGTTACCTTTAAATTAAAATGTCATCCTAAAATATATTATTAGTCATTGAAAAATCTCAAAAAAGTCAAATATAAAGTCAGTCCCACAATTACGTCTTATGTGAGACGGTATCACCTAAAAATTTGTATAAAAGTTAAGTGGTGCGGGGAAGTATGAAACTTTGACTCTCTTTGATTTCTGATGGCATATGTCTTGTTAATTATTGTTTTATTTATATGCCAATTTAATTAATGTTTATACCCAATTTGAGGAAATTCAACTAGTATACAAACTGTACATCAGGAATCATATCTAATTTTGTCATCATTAACCACTCTCCTTGTTTTAATTTGGATTCATGAAAAATTTACACAAGTATAATTACATTTGGGAAATTTGCAATAAGATTTCTGTTAGTAGGATTTGCAATAAGAATGTAAAGCATAATTAAACTATATTCATGAATTAAAGTTAGTTTTTTTTCACCAAAAAAAAAACACCTACAATAGAAAGTATCAACTGTGTTTGCGATTTCTTGTTAAAAAATATTAATAGCCTTTTCAAAATATTCATAAATGTCACTCCACATTTTCCAGTTGAATATACCATCAAATTTTTTAAAATGGTAAAAAAAATTGTCATTATAATAGGGACCTTTTCAACTTATTTTTAAAAACTAAGTGGTGTTCTTTAAAATCTTTTTAAATAAATTCAGTAGTATTTTTACCTTAAATAGAAATTAGCAAGAACTCGCGCATTCACAAATAAAATCATCTGTCGAGAGCATGTATCAAATTGCCGCACCTTTTTTAAAGACCGAGAGTTCATTCGAGGACACCGAACCAACAGATACTGGTTAAGGTAGTTAGGTAATTATAATTTACGGGCAGAGTACACAGAAAGTTTTCCTACCAGAGGTGATGTCAGAGGTCAGTTAAAAATTTCTGAAATTTGCCAAACAATTTCAGGACTGCTGAAATTTCAGCACCGTTGTCCTCTCACTCTTTTCCAAGTGGCAAAATCTCGACAGCCATTAATACCATGTCTATATAGCTCAGAAACCCGTCGGTTTAGATTGATTTATATAACCAATAAATCAATTTTCTGTCAAATTTGAAAATAGCTTATATTTATGTTAAATTTTAAAAAAAAAAACAAAATGTGTTTACGTTGGATGGTCAAATCACGTTAACTTCATATTGAAATCAATTTTATTTGCATCCTGTTTGTGTGAAATTCGGTTCTATTTATATTAGGTTTGTGTTTCTCTTATTAATTTCATATCAGATTCGGGTCGCATTATTATGTCAGGACAGATTTTTCTGACTCTAACTTTAAGCAATGCACTCTTCCAGTCCATCCATATTATATTCGATTTAATTTTTCTTAATTAATTAGTATTTCTCTAAACACTACTTCAGAAGCATGTCCATCCCTAATCTTATTTATTGATATTGGAGCCATTATGTATGTCCCCCTTTTTTTGACAAATATCTTTTAAAGTATTATCATATGCCCCTCCATATTGAATACGTCTTTAATTTAGTGCATGTGATGACTTATATGAAATATGATGATTGACATAGAATATATAATATACTGAATTTGCTCTATTTAATTTTTCTGTGTAATTGAATTTGTTGGAATATGAAAGTGATTATTATCCAACACTGATAAATTTAAAGGGTTTAAACATGTATATAAGCTTGTGAGTTAATTAACCCATTATCAATTGGTTCTTGATTGGAATCGCATTTGAGCTTATATGCATGAGTCTTTGTTGAAAATCCAATTGATATATAACATTTAATAGAATTCTCCAAAATTCGAAATATAAGGTTCATCGCCTACCAAATGGGGGGGGGGGAATCATCTTGTGTACCTACCCTAGGCAACAATTTAAAAAATACAATAACATCAAATTAGTAATACAACCTACAGACAAAACTAACATTGGCCAGTTTTAAGTGGTGTAATACTTGTTCTGGTAAGCAAACAATGAGGTTTGAGTTTTGTGAATTTGAGAAAATAAATATGAGGAGATTTGTACCTTATAAACTAACAATAACTCCACTCTTTTTAAATAAAGTATCAACGGTAAATTTGTTTTTTCTTTAAAAAATAGCTACCACACAATAACATTGGCCATTTAACTGTTTGACTTGATTAAAATAGCTAAAATCTTCTCAAATAACTATTTTTTCTTAAACAACCGTTGTTACTAAACACCCCTAATATTTTCACCTAAAATTTTTAGGGAAGTTAGATACCTTTCCGTAAATCATTTTTAATAATTTGATCTCTTCAAATAGTGCTTTTAACTCAAAGTATATCTAAAATGTGTAGAGGATGGTTGGCGTTTTCTTCGAATGGTTCATCTAAATCACATGTTAAAGTCAGTGTTTTTATGGCTGTCCACTTTAACAGTTTCAAGAGACTTACCAAGTATATTTTGCACTTACCTTTAAGGCACAATTTTTACAGTTTCATGCCAATTGCTAATTCCTTATACTAATTATTCAAAGTCTTTTTAATTATTTGTCTCTTGTAGAAGCGAACGTAACCCTATTATATTTATTTTTCTAATAATACTGTCTTAAATATATTTTACATATATAATTGACATTTATTTCGACTATTTCATTACCTAAGTAATCTACTTGCATGGCTCCGATTGTTAATATGTGAATTTACAAGAGAAATACTATTTATTAAAGAAAGGAAATAGAAATCAAATGAGTTTGCAAATACCACATTGCAGCCTGCAAGGCTTTTCTTTTTTTTGGTAAATAGAAGTTGGTAAATTAGAGAAGTTGGTAAAGATCGATAGAAGTGGATAAAAGTTGTTAAGTTTTTGGGATGATTGGTAGGAGTTAGTTAAGATTGAGAAGGATTGGAAGAAGTTAGTAGAAGTTAGTATAAGTTGGTAAATAAGTATGGTTTTCTTTGTAAGAAATTTTGAAAGAGATTAGTAAGATGGTAGAAGTTGGTAGAAGTTGATAAAAATTGATTAAAGTTGAAAAGGATTGAATTTCTTTTTGTTGGAGTTGGTGAAAATTTATAGAGTTAGGTTGAAGTTAATTGAAATTGATAAAAGGAGATTCACCAAGGAAATGAATAGAGTTCGAGTTCATAAACTTTTTTCTATTGCCCGGGGGTGGTGTTTAGAAGAATAATGTTTCTATTTTGGTACATGTCTATTTAAGCGGTCATTGGAGAAGGAATCACTGAAAAAGAAAGCTACAGCGTACCCATAGTACATTTCCTTTTGATCTAGTACTAGTATATACAGTAGAATTGTAATGACCGCCACAATGACATAGAATGAGTGACGTCATGGACCCCATTGCTGATTTTTTTGCCCCGTTGGTAAGACAAGATTATCATATATTATAGACATTAGCTCTTAACTTGCCTAACTAAGTTTATAATCGATTGGCTTTGGCCCTTATCTACCTTCCTAAAAATATAATATAAACAGTAATATTAAAAAGAAAAACATTGATCCAAAATTAAAGAAGTGTCTACTAGAACAGAATTTTTCTCAACTAAAGACGTATTAGCACAGAACTATCCGTCCATATTTAAAGTGCTAAGCATCCTTGTTAAAATTGAAGGGTTAGATCTTTTTCTATTGTCAAATCTATGGCGATCATTCTTGAGTTGCTGATCATTCTCCCTTGATACGTCAGTATAGTCGAATCACCTCTCTTCATCTAAATGACGACCCTATCCGTCTTTGCTGTTTAGTCTATACACCAACAATCTGGATGATAATTCTAAGAGATGGATTATTGTGTCCCCCTCTTACGATGCTTGCCTGTTGACCTTGTCGATCGAGATGGGATGATCCCCGATAGTCCTTGTCCACTTGAATTGCAAAAGTTGATAATGTGCACAAGCTATTTTGTAATGTTTCCACCATTCTAGATGGGTTCTTTGGAGCTGTCTGGGAAATAATTTGATTGCAAAAGATCCAAATACTCCATAATATTGCTACAAAAATAGTTACATCCATGTGATTTGAGCTACTTATTCGGTTCAGCAAAAGTACCTAGACACAAGTCCATTGGGTATAGGGAACCATTGGATTGACCTCAACATTGACTGCCAAGGGCGAGGACCACCATAGTAGCTAGAATAGTATAGCCAACATTTTCTAAATAGGTGATGGGTTGACTCTTCTGAATTGTCGCACGGTGGACAGTCGTACCTCTGTTGTAATGTCCCGGCTCCATCCTAGGCCAAGACAGTTATCATGATTGGCTTTAAGGAATGTTGAATGACCTCACAAATCACCACAAGCCGTTGCAACGTGTCTCGTCCTCTCTAGCATGCTGCTTGGAAAACTTCTTGGGAGTTCACCCATCATCGGGTTTCTCCATAAGAGACACGCGTAACTGTGAAGTTTTTAAGAGTAGGCTTCCCAAAAAGGAAGGTGTACATCTGGTGATATAAGTAGTTACTTCAAATCCTTTTAAGCCACAATCAAGATGTTACATATGTCCTGTCTTTCTAATGCGCCTATTACTTCCGGTTAGAAGGACGTCGTAAAAAGTCTTCCATCTTAGGACTTGCCAGTGAGTTGGAATCAAAAAAACCCACAAGACTTTCCACATTTTGGCTGCTATGAGTTCAGTATCAATTTAATGCACCTCATTAGCCATCCATAACTCGATTTGACATTATACTCCCCATTGTTATTTAGGGGCTAATATAAACCCATCAGGTTTCTCTGTTAGCCCAATATTATGTGAAAGGATATTCTAGACCACTTTGTGGGGAAACAATGATCTAAGTTTCCCTATATCCCATTCTATTTTGGATTCGTTCAACAAAAGCTAGCATATACATGACAGTCTTCTCATGGAGAAGAATTTACCTGTGGCCATAGCCATACATTTTCATTGCTTCACCACCTGTCTTTACGCACTTGAACTGTGCATCTCAGGCCTTCTTTGAGTTTAGAGGCCGCTCTAGCCAATCTCAAATGGTGTTCTATACAATCGTAATATGCAACATTAATAGGGGAATGAGTTCTATAGTCACCTCGATAAATCTGGGCTATCAATAAATGAGGTTTCGAATGAATTCGCCATACTTGCCGCATTAGTAAAGCATAATTCCATTTAGTAAGATCCCGTATCCCTAATTGCCAGTGGGCTCTTGGTTGTTGGCATTGCTCCCCCTTAATGCAATGAACTAAAGAGTTATAATGTGAGTTGGTCCAAAAAAAATTTCATAATCATAGAGGTAATTTTCCAAAGGATGCTTGTCGGGACTTGATATACCAAGAGTACATGTTGGCATAATTCTCTAAGTACATTGTTTATGAGCAGGAGACGTCCCGCAGGGGAGAGGAAATTTGTCTTCCACCCTTGCAATTTCTTCTGAACTTTTTTTGTCAAGAAATTGAATTCGCTCGCTTACATTGGTGGTTGGAGGTATTTTCCAAAGCAGGTTGTGACATTCATCGTGAAGATGCCATGCAGTAGGCTCCTGTGCTACTTCTGCACATTGATGGAAATAAACTTGAGCGATTTAGCCATATTCATAAGTTCTCAAGGCGTCACACAAATCTCATTGATGATTTGATGCTTGTTTTGACACTGTTGCTTCTGAATTGGTGTGAAGAAGACGGCTTCATCAACCAACAGTATATGATTAACAAGTTGAGTGTCTCTTGATATTTTGATGCCTTGGCATTGCTTGAGCTCTTGGGCTTATAGTAAAAGATTCGATAGGACTTCTGTTGAGTATACAACCATCATGCAAGAAAGCAAGAATGCAGCATCAACTTTATTCTTTTTGTGAATTAGTTAATTAGTTAGCATCTCCTTGTTATTAGGCAATTAGTTAGGTGCTGTTAGAGGCTGTTAGAAGATGCCTTGTGTATAAAAGGAGAAGTCGGTATGCACACCAAATATATCTTGAGTGCAATAAAGTAGTATCTCTCTCTCTGATGTTCTTTGATTTCCTAAACCTTTAATATGGTATCACAGCAATCCACGGTTGGATCCTGAAACATCTTCTTCGAATCTTTGGTTTTACATTGCCAATGAATCAACTCCTACTCCACTCTAATTGATTGATCTTCATCATCAATCAGTCCTGTTTCTCGCAGATTGAAGACTTCATTTCTTGTTCTGATATGGCTGAGAGTGATTCAGCCCAGAATGATGAGAATTCGCGTCAGGGTCAGAGGCTGGTTGAGGTCTACAATGATGATCCTCTCTACTTACACGCTTCGGATCATCCAGGACTGCAGTTGGTGAATGTTAGGCTCAATGGTTTCAATTTCCAGAGGTGGACCAAATCGATAAGGTTTGCTCTCAAAACTAAGGCAGAACTTGGTTTCACTGGTGGTTCTTGTGAAAAACCTCCAATAGAGTCACATTGCTATAATCAGTGGATTAGATGTGATAGCATGGTAGTCAGCTGGTTATTAAATTCTATGGTTTCAGATTTAGCTGAGGCTTTCCTGTATGTCAATTCTGCTCAAGAACTGTGGAATGAGTTAACATAACGATTTGGTGAGAGCAATGAGCCCTTGCTATACCAATTAGAGAAAGAAATTTCTGATTTGTATCAAGGAAATGACAGTGTAGCTGTTTATTACACAAAACTAAGAAGGCTTTGGGATGAACTGATGGATTTATCCGAAGCAACTGTGTGTAATTGTGTTACAAGCTGCACTGCTATTAAGAAAACTGTTGAGTTAGAACAAAGAAGGAAACTCATGCAATTTCTAACGCACCTTAATGAGGATTATGACATTGTTCGAGGTCAGATTCTGTTACTTGATCCATTGCCCATAGTCAACAAAGCTTACTCTATGATTCAAAGGGTGGAAAAACAGAAACAGGTTACTAGTAGCATGGGAGCTACTAGAGAGATTGCTGCTAATATTTTGCAACCAGGACATAGAAATTTTGGGGAACTAGAACTATCTGATGATCATGCTGCAGCTCTACTCTCTAAGAATGGCCAAAGAGGGAGGAGTGATAAGAAGTCAGCTAAATGATTCTGTACTCACTGCCACAGAACTAATCACACTGTCGATTAATGTTTCAAACTCCATGGGTTTCCTGATTAGTATGAAGGTCTAAAGGATAAAGATAGCAAGATGAAAAAATCTAATCCCAAGATGGCTGCAAATTGCATATTGATCAAACTATGGTCCAAGAATTAGCCCAGGAGATGATGAAGTTCATGAAGGGTAAGTAGATAGCAACTTCTCAGGGTGAAGGCTTCAGTGCTTATGCTCATTTTGCAGGTATTGTCTCACCTCATTCTAGTATATGTTTTGCTATGCCTAATAATTGTTCTAGCTCTTGGATTGTAGATACAGGTGCAAGTGACCATATCACCTATGACCATACTTTGTCTTCTTCCACCACTACATTACACAAACCCACTCATGTCATTCTTCCTGATGGAAGTATAAAATCTGTTACTAAAGTTAGCAAAATCCCTCTGCAATCAAACCTTGTCCTATAAAATGTACTTTATGTGCCAAAATTTAAGTTCAATTTGCTATCCATAGGCAAGTTTCTATCTGATTAACCAATTTTTACAACAATTTATCCCCACAAATATGTTTTTCAGGACCTTATAACTGAGAAGGTTGTAGCTGTTGCACGTTTTGATGGTGGATTATACAGACTATCATCTTTGTCTCCAGGACTTCCTGTTATGCAATCTTCCAAATCAGCTTTAACTGCTTTTAATTATGCACAATGTGATTCTGTTTCTTTTAATACCCTGTATGCTAGGTTAGGACATACTTCTATGTCCAAAATGCAACATATTGCTCTCTGTAAGTCTCACAAGCCAATTGATTTTTTCTATTAAACTTGTATTTTTGTAAAGTCTCATAGACTACATTTCCATACAAGCACCGTTTCTTCCACTACACCATTTCAACTAATACATATGGATCTCTGGGGACCTTATAGAGTAGTATCCATCACTAGTGCTAAGTATTTTCTAACCATCGTAGATGACTTCAGCAGATGTACTTGGACTACTTTATTCCAAAATAAGTCTCAAGTTGCTTCAGTCATTGCACAGTTTTTTGCTATGGCAGAAACTCAGTTTCAGTCCAAAATCCAAATGGTTCGTTCTGACAATGGAACTGAGTTTATTCAATCAACCTGCTTAAATCTTTTTTCTCAAAAAGGGATTTTACATCAACGTTCTATAGTTAAAACCCCACAGCAGAATGGTGTGACAGAAAGAAAACATGGACACCTTCTGGAAACAGCTCGGGCCATTAGGTTTCAAGCTAGTTTTCCAAAGTCCTGTTGAGGAGAATGTATTTTATCTACCACTCATATCATTAACAAACTTCCTATGGTAAATTTGTCTTGGAAAAACCCCTTTGAAATTCTTCATAAAAAACCTCCACTCTATGAGGATTTAAGAATAATAGGATATCTTTGTTTTGCTCACAAAGTGGGGGAACAAGATAAGTTTGAACCTAAGGCTCTTAAATGTGTTCTACTTGGTTACACATCCGGGTTTAAAGGATACAAGCTTTATGATCTGACAACACATAAAATTTTTCATAGCAGAGATGTCATTTTTACGGAAACTATGTTTCCCTTCAAACTCCAATCAAACACCTAGGATCACTCTATTAATAATGGTTCCTCAGATTCCTTATTTCCCTCATTGGACTTCTCTCAACTTGATCTCACATCATCCAGATCTCATTCCTCCTTAATTCCTTTCTCACAGCAAACAATTCCTGACTCTTCTCTTTCCTCTTCATCTCTATAAAACCTTGAAACTTCTACTCAACCTCCTATTATTTCTTCTCCTGAATCTTCTCTGGACACTGGTTCTGATGTTCCCCTCAGAACATCTCAGAGGCCTAAACATCCTCCTATCTGGCTTAAAGATTTTGTCTATATAAACAATCCACCACCAACAATTGATGCTACTCAACAGATCAGCCATACTAATCCTTCTGCCAGTTTCCTTACCACTCATCCTTATCCCTTACTTAAGCCTCTTGACCTGGCACACCTGTTCTCTAATTATGTGGCATCACTTGCAGCTATTTTACAAGTCCTTGAGCCTACAGTTATGCATGAGCAAAACTGTATCCAGAATAGGTGCAAGCCATGAATCAAGAGCTTGAGGCCTTGGAGCAGAATGGGACTTTGGAAGTTGACTACTTTACCTGCATGTAAGAAAGCCCTAACTTCAAAATGGGTTTACAAAATAAAATTTAGGCCAGATGGCTCAGTAGAAAGGTACAAAGTCGACTTATCATTAGAGGATTTGAACAAGTCAAAGACAAAGATTACAAGCATACCTTTTCTCCTGTTGCTAAGCTCACTACTGTGAGAGTGTTTATTACCCTAGCAACCACCAGCAATTGGCCCTTACATCAATTAGACATCAATAATGCCTTTCTATATGGCTTCATTGATGAGGAAGTCTACATGCGAACTCCTGCAGGATACACAAAGGGCTCGCCGGGTCAAGTATGCAAGCTAGAGAGATCCTTATATAGGTTAAAGCAAGCTTCTAGGCAATGGAACCTTGAGTTAACCAAATTTTTGACATCTAAGGGTTTTCAATAGTCTAGGAGTGATTATTCTTTATTCACAAAGGTGTATAATGGGCTCCATACTTTCATCCTAGTCTATGTAGATGATTTACTCATCGCAGGAGATGATGCTCAAGGTATCTCCAGCATCAAATATGCCTTGCATTCTGCCTTCACCATTAAAGACCTTGGACTTGCTAGATACTTTTTGGGTATTGAGATTTCTACGTCTTCTCAAGGTACTTTTCTGAATCAGAGAAAGTACATCTTAGACATCCTAATTGATGCAGGCCTTACAAGTGCCAAACCTGCTAAATTTCCTCTTCCTCGAGGACTTCAGCTTTCTATAGATACTGGTCCTCTTTTGCATGACCCTACAGTTTACAGGAGAATCATAGGTCCGTTGTTATACTTAACTCTTACCAGGCCTGACATTTCTTATGCTGTGCAGCACTTGAGCCAGTTCCTCCAGGAACCTAGAGAGGTACATTTACAGGCTGCTATGCATGTACTGAAGTATCTCAAAGGGACTATCAATCATGGATTATTCTATTCTGCTATGAGCCCTTTGCAGCTAACTGCATTTTGTGATGCAGACTGGGGGTCCTGCAAACTATCTGCTAAGTCTCTCACTGGATATTGCGTCTTTCTTGGTTCATCTTTGGTCTCTTGGAAAACTAAGAAGCAGAAGACTGTCTCAAAATCCTCTACTGAGGCAGAGTATCGAGCCATGTCTGTCATTACCTCTGAGCTAGAATGGCTGCAACAACTGTTGGCAGATCTCCATATCACCATTCCTTTACCTATTCCTTTACATTGTGATAACAAAGCTGCCATTTACATTGCAGAAAATTCGGTTTTCCATGACAAAACCAAGCATATCAGAATTGATTGCCATTATACTCGGGACAAGCGCTTGGAAGGTTTTTTGAGGCCAGCACATGTATCCTCAAAAAACCAACTAGCTGACTTCATGACTAAACCTCTTGGTGAGGCTCATCACCATTTTTTGAGTTCAAGAATGGGTTTGTTGGCTAACCCACCAACTCCACCTTGAGGGGGGGCTGTTGAGTATACAACCATCATGCAAGAAAGCAAGAATGCAGCATCAACTTTATTCTTTCTGTGAATTGGTTAATTAGTTAGCATCTCTGTGTTATTAGGCAATTAGTTAGGTGCTGTTAGAGGCTGTTAGAAGATGCCTTGTGTATAAAAGGAGAAGTCAGTATGTACAGCAAATATATCTTGAGTGCAATAAAATCGTATCTCTCTCTCTCTCTCTCTCTCTCTCTCTCTCTCTCTCTCTCTCTCTCATGTTCTCTGATTTCCTAAACCTTTAACAACTTCCATAGATAGAATAAAGATATAGGGAGATAAAGGGTCGCCTCATCGTATTCTAAACATAGGCTTAATCAAAGGATATGGCTTACCATTGATCAGAATTGAATAGATGGTAGTTGTGATTTGTAATGCATTCTGTAATTAAGGAAATCCACAACTCAGGAAAATTGACTTGGCTTAATACTGCCTTGATGAAATCTCATTTTAGATGATCATAGACTTTATTGAGATCTATCTTGATAGCTACTATTGGTGGCACATGTCGTTTGTTCTTGATATAGTGGAGAATTTCATGAATCATAAGGCAACTATTGCCAGTGAGTCTCCCAAGTACAAAAAAATTCTGGTATGAGCCAATTAATAATAGTATGATTTTCCTGAGACAATTAAAAACACATTTAGAAATCTCTTTATAAATAACATTGTAGAGACTAATTGGACGAAACTGACGGAAAGATTTTGGATTAACTATGTTGAGAATTAGATAAATAAAAGTATGATTAATTTGCTTTAAAATCTACCTTGAGTGAAGGGATCTACGACAACCTTAGAGGCGCCAGAGCCAATGATGTCCTAGAATTTGTGATAGAAAAGAGCAGAGATGCTGTTTGGCATCGGAGACTTCCATCCATTCATACAAAAAAAAGTTGTTCGTACTTCCTCTTCTGAAAACTGCGAGAGCCAATCTACATCAGTTTGCGAGAGGTATTTGCGGAACTTTGAGACAACACTTGCCACATGTTGTCTTCTACCCAGATCTATAGACCCCATGAGTAATTGAGGATGGACCGCCCCTTCCTTTGTTTTTTGGGCTCCCCATTATGAGTACAGCCAATAACTAGGGTTCATGAATGATCGAGCAAGAATCGTGGTAAAATTTTATACAATCTGATCATCGAAATTGATATTTCAGGACCTTGACTTAGAAAAAGATCAATAGAATTACTTTTCTTTCCATATGCATTATGAATATAGACATAAAATTTTTTTTAATTATATATTTTAATTTAAATTTGGCCTAATATTAACCTTGTTTGATTTATCAAACTCAAAATATACAAAATATTTAACAAAGTTTGTTTCATCTAAAATTTTATATTATTAAATTTATCCTATTTAAATTCAATACAAATTCTAATTTTTGCTTCCATCACAAAAATGGTAGGATTTTATTGAGAGGTGTAAATGCACAAAATGGAATTGGTGATACAGGCCACGAATGGATCCATCCTTTTGTCCCCTCGTCACATATCGAAAAGTAATTTTCACTCTATAAATGGAAAGCTTTACGACAGTTTCAATATGATGGTGACATGGACTTTATAAATATTACATTTTTTTATAATTGTTGGAATACAAAAAAATTATCCATTGCACTTTTTAATTATCATGTCTTATGTACACTTTTAATTATCAAATCTTATGCACACTTGTGAAGAATTATACTAGGATGCATGTAGCATATCAAAAATGAATAGCTTCATTGTTTGGGATTGATTAGTGAACAAGTTGATAACTTTTGCAAAGGTTTTTTTTTCCTTTTTTGAATTGGATAACTTTGCAAAGTTAATTGAACATCGAATGTGTAAAATCATTTAAAACAAATCGAAGTTTTTGAATTTATTTTCGGATGACTCGAGAGCTATACAGACTCTCAATGTGACGCATTACTATTGGTGTAACTAACAGGTGAAGAGCTTTGCTATTAGCATCCTCAAGAAAAGCTCAAGTGTCTGGGTCTCCTCCCTTATATCAAGCTTAGACACAATGTGGACATCCATTGATGAGTCTGTCTCCAAGGATGGCAAAGCTAGCATTTTGTTCCCTCCTCAAAAGTGACTTTTTACATTCCTTTCTAAAAGCATTGTTGGAGCTGACCCGGCGAGTTACTCCCCTAAACTCGCCCAGTCAGGCTCCATCATGCTTGATAAATGGCTAGCCCCTCAACTTCTACCCTCCATACACATCAATGCTTTTCAACCACTTGTTGAGATTTTCCTACACTCTTTCTCATATCCCTTTTGGTTGGTTAAAGGGGACTACAAACAACTCACCGATTTCGTTGCCCAAGAGGGAACAGAAGTGTTCCAATGGGCTGAGACCGAGTTTGGATTAAGCCGAGAGACAACAATTCACAACTTGTTGTTTATACTTGGGTTTAATGCATATGGAGGCCTTTCTGTCTTTTTACCTATCTTGATTAATATCTTAGGGATGGATTCAAGTGGGCTCCAAGATAGGCTACGAGAGGAGGTGCTAGAGAAATGTGGGTCCAACATACCAAGCTTTAAGACAGTCCAAGATATGCCACTTGTCAAATCATTCGTATATGAGACTCTCCGATTGAACCCGCCCGTACCTCTTCAGTACGGGCAGGCCAGAAAGGACTTCTTGTTGAAGTCACATGACGCGGCATTTGAGGTGAAAAGAGGAGAGTTGCTTTGTGGTTATCAGAAGCTGGCCATGATGGATCCAAAAGTGTTTTATGACCCGGAAACTTTTCACCCAGATCGGTTCATTGGCGAATAAGGCCAAGAGCTCCTCAATTATTTGTATTGGTCCAATGGGCCGCAAACTGGGGAACCGAGCCCATCAAATAAGCAGTGTCCAGGAATGAAGTCCGTTATTCTCACTGCATGCTTGTTGGTGGCTCATTTGTTCCAACGGTATGACTGTCTCAAGATTGATTCATCAGGGTCTATGGTGGCAGCTGAAAAAGCAAAGTAAGTATGATTGCGAGGTGTATTAGTAATTCTACTGTTACATACTTTCTCAAATGAAAAGCATTTTCAATCAATAATTGGGACGGACTCAGATGATGTGTGTTCCGACCTCAAATAATATAATGTTCTTGTAAAGTTAAGGGGAATCCATGTAATTTGGGGTTCACCAAGCTGAATTGATCACGCATTAGGATCATACATTAAATAGACTGGCTGATACGGGTGGACTTACTGTGTTGATGCACTGTCGAGACTATGTTGGCAAGTTTTGCTAGCTGTTTTTGCTAGCAGGCCATTTGATTCACTGTCTTTTTCATCTATGTATGAGAACTGAATCACTCAATTTCATATTAGATGTTTGGTTTATGTTTTTTTAATTGAATTTACATTCCAAAAGTATTACTCAAACGTTCAAGTGTGGGTCTGAGTAAACAAATCCCTACCTCTTGAGTTTATATAAACCCATGTCCTTATAATCACATTATTTTCATTCATGAGTTCAGCCAAACAAGTGATATTAGGAACTAGAAATCATTTCCGTACCCATTTAGTTTCACTCGTGGTTTCATTCCATTTTGACGTTTTAGGCCTTCGTTTTGTATTACTAGTAAATCAATGCGCACTTAGCGTCATAAGTTAGTGTTCTCATAAGAATTGAAAAGAAAATAAGAGAATATATGAATTGGGAGGAAAAGTGAGATAATATATGCGACTTTTTATCATGTCATTGTGTTCGTAAATGTTTGTTTTGGATAATCAAGTAATGGGCAATGTAGTTTTGGATAATTAAGGCATAGGTAATATTAATTTTAATGATATAATATGAGTAAATGTTAATGTTTAAGGAAGCTATGCATTTAGAGAAGGAGAAATGAATATAAAAATTAGAAAAAATATCAAACACCAATTGGTTTATATAAGGCCTTCAGTGATTATGATGCTGAATTATAATTGATTCTATGAAGAACCATGAGTTAAATTATGATGTTGAATATACTTTATTCATTAAAAATCATGAGATAAATTGCTTGACAACTAGAGGAGTCTATGGTTAGAAAATTTTGCATGCGTGCTTTCTACTTATTAAAATCACTTAAAATGGCTACTTTAATGAATGGCCGCTTAGATAATAAGTTTATGTATATTTGATAAAAAGGTAATTAATTTAATTAATCTTAGCATTGTGGATGAACACACCCATCATTCTTCTTAAATCAATTCATAAAAGGATAATGACGTCTATAAATACTGAACTTTTTAAATTTACTTGACCATGTACCTCAAATGGAATTGTAATTTACCATCGATATGTATTTACAAAGTACAAACCAATGGCACCAAATACCGGCATTAGTCTTTGACTAATGTCAAAACCCAAATATAGATAAATATCTTCTTTTACACCCCTTTTCTTCCTTAAATGAAAAATAGTTTGGTTAATACTAAATAAAGGGAAAACCCAAACAAGAAGTCTAATGTCACAACATTGTCCAAACCCAAAAACAAACCTAGTTAAACTTCTGTATAAGCTTTTCGGTCAAACTAACTAAGCCAATCATCTATACATATATATATATATATATATGTGTGTGTGTGTGTCTATGTGTGTATGTGTGTGTATGTGTGTGTGTTTCGATACTGAGTTTTTGGAATGATGAGATGGCAAACAATGGGTTTATGAGATGGAGCAACTTGGACCGTCCTTCCTGTCTTTGCCGTCCTTGTAAAAAGGTAGCCCTTAGATCATGGATTCGAGGAATGTCCCTCCAATGCTCAAGGTAGTTCCCTGAACAGCAAAGGAGAAAGACGGTTGATGAAAGAAAGATTAAGGATCGTGTCTTTACATGAAAGATTGAATCTTTTCATCAAAAAGGAAAGCCCTAACGTGTACGATGTCATAATCTGAATTTACTTGATGAATTGAATGCCCTTATTAGGTTGAGTAGGTAGGTTTTTATAGGGAATTGTACCCGTGGGGTAAAAGGGTAATTTCTCGGAGTCTTCTCCCCCTGGGGCCTTAGCAGATGATCTTTTGAATGTGGTCGTCCTCTTTTCATGGCCATTAACGGTTTAGGATCTTTGCTCCATGGCACCTGCCGAAGCTGGCTTGACTACTGATGTGGCACTGACAATGCTTGTCAGGGTGTGCCCGAATCATTTGCCCCCTCACATTTTACCTGCATGACTTCCCTAGAAGGTGAGTGGGCAGAATGTGGAGCAAATAGTACTCTTACTCCGTTATGTATTGTCTTCTAGCTTTGATGGCACTTGTATTGAGGCACTTATTGCTTTTACCTATTGGTTGAACCCCTCTGTTTGGCCACAATATATAAAGGACAGGAGGTGGGGGAAGTAAGCCCTCACTTTTCACCTCTACTGTTTCTTACAGTTACAGTGATCCTCCCTTCATGACGATGGGGTTCCTTTACTGGCTTAACATGAGCAAGATGACTCTTCATGTATGGAAAGGCTTCTACTGAGGCAAGTTAGATGAGGCCATGCCTCCCCCCCCCCCAAAAATCCTTTACTCCTAGACTTTCAACTATTCTATCTGGACTCCATAAAGGAAGATATAAAGGAGGCCGCACAAGGGTTTGGCACTCCGGAGATTGTGCAGGCCCCGTTTTACCCCATGACAACAACTTATGCAATCGAACTTTGCATCCTTCTTGAGGTTGTGAGCGATGTTTTGGAGAAGGTGTTTGTACCAAAAATACATTATTTTTACTATACTCTTGCAATCAATTTATGATCGAAATAAATATGAAATTAGAATTTTTATTTGATATGATTTTGTTTTGTAGTTGCTGTAATAAATCAGAAAATATGTGGAAAAGATGAAGAAAAATAGGCTGAATTGAAGAAATTGGGTATGCTTCCTCACTAACCTTCTTCTTGGCCCAATAGAGAAAAATGAAAAAAAAGAAAATAAAAACAAATAAAATAAAACCTTAGAAACGTACCAGCCACCACCCATCCTCTTTGCACATGAAATGGCTCTAGACAACTCCCCCAATCTTAATTCTCTCTCTCTCTCTCTCCCCTCCCCCCCTCAAACCCCTCACAGCAGCACCGGCTTCAACATCCAACACTAACACTACTAGGTTCAGCACTGCCAAAAACATACCAGCACCAATGCCCACATCCTCATCTCCTGCTCATCACAGCCATCGAATCCCCTCCCTTTGTCCTTATCCTAATCAGGCACCATCTTAGACACCATCACCACCATTCATTCACATCCAGATCAAACGGCATAGATAGAAGTGGTGGAGGCTATAAAAGTGAGTCAGCAATGGTGATTTGAGGGAGGAGGTAGCGAGGGTTAGAATTAGGGTTTTAGGATTCAATTCTATTCTAATTCAGATTTTGTAGGGTTTAATTAGAAGTTTTGTTTTACAAATGTTAGGGTTTAATTTTAGAATTTCTCTGTTTTGATTTCGAATTTTTAGTTCCATTTTGTAGCCTTCAAATTCATGTAATTGAACTTTATTTCGTTATTGGAGTAGGTTTGATGAATTTTAGGCTGTATTGAGTTGCTTTAGTTTTTGCTTGGTTTTAATCGAATCCCTATCCTTTATCTTTCTTCCTCTTCTTCTTCATCCTCTATTGTTGGAAGTCCGAGGTGAATGTTAATGGCATTTCCGCCATTTTGGTGAGCTTGAAGCAGTTTGTAGCTCATTTATTGGTTGAATACGAAAACCCCTTCGCTGTTTATCTTCTTCCTATTTTGTTTCTTCTGATTTTAGATATGTTTTAGTGGATAAATTGCTCAATTGATTTTGATTTAGTTAATTTGAAGTTGTATTTGGTAATTGGGCTTTGAGATTAATCAAGTTGGGATAGAATTTTGAATGCAATTGCTGCTGATTTCCTCCTCCCTTATTATCCTCTATTTTCTAGGTTCGAATTGAGTATAGTGGTGAGTTTTCTAGGTTGTGCCACCATTGTACTGCTTTATTGCTCCTGCTTCCAGTAAGGGTATTTTTAAACGTTGAATCAGGGGGTTGAGTTATATATTGATGGCATTTTATTTCAGTTTCTTCCCATTTGCTATTCTCCTTCTTATTTACTTCATTTATGGGTTTTGTTCTAGTACGATGTTCCTCTATTAATGGTGGTGTTAACCATGATTGTGTGGCTGAGCTTTTGACGAGGAAGCCCTCTTGTTTGCGTTCCTAGTTGCCCCGTTAGCTCTCTTTCATTGTTGATTACTAGTTATTGTAGCTTATTTTGAGTGTTGGCTTGGCTTATCACTTGATTGGTTGCTCCTGATTTGATTGAAGGTAGGTATGGGCCATTGTCTTTGCTCCTCTTTAGTTTCATGTACTATTTTCCATCAAGAGAGTTAGATAGATGATGGTATTTTTCTTATTTTTGGGTGTTGTTTTCCTACTAAGATTAGGTTTAATTTCTACTTAGCTCTGTTTAATTTTTTTTGGTGCTTAGTTGAATGATTATGCTGGTATTAGATTTGTAGTTTGAGTGCATCGGTTCTACTTGAGTTACTTAATTTGGTCTCATGTAGTTAATATTAGATTTATTAGTTTAAATGTACTCTTTTTTGACCTTAATTTCATCCAACTCCCTGAGGAGACAAGCCTCAAATACTACGGTGAAAGTTGTATGCTTATGGACCATTCAAAAATTCTCGTGCAAGTTTTTGGTGCCATTGCCGGAAATAGTGATGTGAAATTAAGTCATGTTGTGTTTTGTAGCCCTTTTGTGTTTATATTAGTGATATTTTTTGTGTTATATTAGTCATGTGTGTTTAAAAACCATAATCCCTAAAAAGTAAAAAATTTGAAAAACTAAAACAAATGGTAATTTTTCATTTTTCCCAGTATGAGCAAGAATTGTTTCACTGTTATTGGGATCGTTTAAACACTTATCCTACTCAGTGTATTCGTCATGGTTGTTCATATGGGAAAAGGAAAATTTTAGGTGTTGTTAATGAGGGTGTGAATTGTGAAACTCATATTCTTTTGGAGTATTGGAATTTTTATTCCAAAAATCTGGATGATGCTTGGGATATGCTTGAATGCTTGGTTGATGACTCTTATAAGTTTGAGAAAGCTAGTTGTGCCTCTGGGATGTCTTTCCCCGATCCATGTGCTTTTCATGCAAGTGTATTATGAGGAACAACTTGTGCAATCTTGTACCTCTTTTGCCCAATCCTTTGAATGTGCTCCCTCTCTTGGTGACTCTTGTCAATCATTCGACTATGGTACCAACTCTTTTCCTCATGTTATTTTTATGGACTCTAGACTTGATCAACGTGAGCAAGAAATAAAGAACTACAGAAAGTCCATAGAGAACATGCAAGTACACTCATAAACAAATTCTCAAAGTGATTAATAGTCATATAGAGAGCATTGTGCCTATCTTACATGAAACTGACCTTAGGGTAGGACCTTTCCTACCTGATGGTTGTTCATGATGCGAGTTTGAGTCATATCGCCCTTTGAGTCCTGAATTTCAAATTGATGCCCCTTTGTGTGACTTTGAGGGAGATGATGACATATCTTCACCTTCTTTTACATATGCTTCTCCCCTTGACACTTGTAATTCTATGGACACCTCCGAGGATGTCCCGATTATCCGTAACCCCTTTACTCCTCTAGCTTCCTTAGGAAAGCTTGAGGAAAGTGAGGAATATGAAACTGATGCTAGGGTGCATGATCATCAATGGATGACTGGTATGACTGTAATGCTCATGAGGAGGAGTGTATAGTTGAGAAGATGCCCTTAGGGGAGTTATGTGGGAAGCTTGTGCATGAGGTTCCCATCATTGTCTTGAGTTGTTAAATATATGTCCCCTAACCCTCTTGACTTGATCACTACTTCCCTTACTTGTTCTCCTTCCCCCAAGAATCATTCTTCTAGGCCAATGGATTATCATGTGACGTGTGACCTTAGTGCCCTCTTCCCGAAGCTACAAAAATAAGCCAATAGAAATTAAGCACCTAGGGGGTTGCGATGGACTAATAGGATTGAAGCATCTATTCTAGCCAATAACATTTAGGGTCTGTTTGAATGGGGAGTAAAAGAGAGTAAGGAGGAGAAAGGGGGAGTAGGTACTCCTCTTTACCCTTGTTTGAAAGTAATAAGAGAAAAGTAATGAGGGTGAGGAGGAGTAACTCTTACTCTCGCTTACTCCCCATTTTTCCCAATTTTTTTACTCTCCAATTTAGGGTGTAAGGAGGAGTAAGTGAAAAGTAAGGGGATTATTTTACTTATTTGCCCTCATAAATCTAACTATAATATATTTTAATCTATTTTATAAGGGTAAATGTGTCAATTCATTTATTTACTCTTATTTACTCTCTTATTCTTTCAAACAAGGGTAAGTGCTTACTCCCCTTAAACTCCCAAACAAGGGTAAGCAACTTACTCGTACTTACTCTCTCTTACTCCTACTCCTCTTTACTCTTATTTACTCTTACTACTGTAACTTACTGCCCTCCCAAACAGACCCTTAGACAACAATTTAAGCATGTTGAAATTAGAAGCTTTTAAGCTAGTGATTAGTTGTAAAAAAAATGCAAGGCTAGAAATATTGTGACATTTGTACTTGATTGGTGGCATCATCCGCTATCCTATATCAAAGGATTTCAGGAAAATATTTCTCAGTTAATTTATTGAAGGTGTCTACTAATTTTTCATAAAATAGTAACTCCTTAATCATCCATTTGATGGCCCAAATAAGCTCTTATTCAAAACTGTGCATAGCTTAACCTACACCAACCCTTGCTCGATTTAAGCTCCATAAATCACTTAATACTTAGGATTTGAAGGCATTCTATAGCTTGGTGGAAAATACACATATGGATATATCTAACCATAGTTGAAACACTAATTTTGAAACTTGTTTGGGTAGCTCAAAGTTAATCTACAAAATTAAAAATTTATGGACGTCTTGTGCTAGAAACCCCATTTGAGGTAATCCATCACGAGTAAGTGAATTATAAACCTAATGAAATCTTGGGGGTGATTTGGATTCTTGCTTCGCATAAGAAAACAAAATCAATGGAACATGGGTAGATGACTAAAAGGACTTGGATAACTCCTCCTATCGCCATTAAAACTCATTAGATGAAATAGGATGAAGAAGAAGAAGTACAACACTACACTTGTAATGGGAGATGTCATAGACCCCCATACTGACCTAGAAAGAGGATTAGCCAATTCTAACTATAACACAACAACCACAAGGTGTCCTAACCATGTTAAAAAATACTAAGGGTGAAAAACCTATATGGAACTTCTAACTTCTTCAATCAATCATCAAGAGGCACTCTTAAATGCCCTCACAGAGATGGAACCAGTTCAAGTTACCCTCGAAGAGTTAGTTGGTTTATTATGATCGGCTTGACTTTTAGCAATATAGGCCTCCAACTGAAAGGGATCAAACATCTTAAGGCTCTATGTCCATAGCTTAAACTTGAAATATTTTTAGCATAACTAATGAGATGTGACCCCTTCAACCCAAGGTCTAAAAGTCTACGATAGTATAATGGTCTTGAGAACTATTGACGCTAACATAGCTATTGGAGAAACAAAAAGGAATGTAGTTTTTCAAGTCGTAGGCATCTAAGCTATTATCAACCTCCTGCTTGCTTGAGCATGGCTGCATTATCAAAAAGTGGTGCCTTTGAACCATTCATCAGAAAGTTAATGTGATAGTAAAATGGGTCATCATAACTATAAATGTCGATCTAATGATCGCAATAATTGAAAAGAAATCTCCGGTCTTGGAGGTTGAGCAAGATGACAATGATATGGAAATTTAGGGCTTTATAGCGGATGAACGCACTATGTCATAGATTCAAAAGATGAAGTCCCATTTGACTTCTATACCTTCTCGATTAAGAAGCTTAATGCTATGATGAGGATAATGGCCCATTTACCTAGGCTCTAGTTAGGGAACAGGCTAGGAATGCCCCTTTTTTTCCCTAAAGCAAACCTCTTTTTTCAATTCTTTGGCTTAGGGTATGAGCCTTCTCTTCAAGTGCTCAATATGAACATTAGAGAGGAAAAGCCTAAAAATTATTTGCAAGACAAGGGGATTTATACATATAATTTATCTCCTTGCCTCTTGAATCTTAATAGGACTTCCATAAAGGAAAGGGAAGATGCACCTTATTACGACATTCCTGAACGAAAATACATCTCACATCTAGGGACGTATTTCTAGGATTTGTGATATTCCACGATTGCGCTCTCCCAGAGGAAAAAGTTTCACTGAAAACATCCAATCCATAACTTATTATGCTTAGAAAGTCAACCAAAAAACCATTTTGGTTGCTATTTAGGTTATAAAAGTGGAAACTTAAAGATTCAAGATGGGTGGTAATAGTGGTTGGCTAAGGTTTCAACCCTACATAGATAATCCCCGATGTGGTTGAGAGAGAGGCTTAGAAAGGACGTGGACAACCAATAATAGGAAGAAAAGGCTCGAGCTAAGCATTGGAGAGCTTGATGGCCTGACTGCTTAGCCACACAAAAACCTAAGCTTTTACGCCAAATCCCTTTCTATGTATGAGCAGGGGTCTCCCTCTTTTTCAATTGGATTTTTGCTAAAACTAATATACTCATTTAGGATTTTAGTAAAATGAGTCTTTCTTAGTATGATTCTTGTATTTTCACTAATAAAAAGGTTAATCTCTCTAAAAGTCTTAATGAGTAATACAAAAATTTGTAGTAAAATTGATATCTTTAAAAAACAAAAATAACAAATATTGGAACAAATAAAGAACTAAATGAGCTCAAATTGGGTTCATCTTTGACTATTGAAAGGAGGAGCAATAACTCACCTCCTTAAGAATTAAGGTCGTCTTGGAATGGGCCCATAAAGAGATGTCTAGGATTGACCTAGACATTACTGAACATAAGATCCCCTTATATGCAGATATAAAGCCCATTAAATAAGAACTTTGTCAAATGAAAATCGAATTAATGACTCTCAAGAATAAAAGAAGAAGTACAAAAACGATTAGGTGGTAGCTTCCATAGGGTTCCAATTACCCTAAATGTGTATTTTTGAGATTTAAACATGGTAGGTTTGAAAGATGGGTTCCCTGTGTGCTAGTAAACAATATGGAGGGACATCACCTCTTGTTATTCATAGATGGTGATGTCAGATATAACCAAATTAAAATGGCCAATGAAAATCAATAAAACGCCATTTTTATCATACAACGGGTACCTTTTGCTATAACGTGATGCCTTTTGCCTTAATAAATGTTGGGCACACCTATTAAAGGACATCCCAAACTTTTTTGCATGACATAATTCACAAGGAGGTAGAGCTCTACATAGACGACATGATTCTCAGACGAAAAGGTGTGGAACGACATGTCTCTGCCCTTAGAAAGTTCCTTAAAAGACTACGAAAATACATGCGCTTGAACCCACAAAAGTGTGCTTTTTGAGTCACATCAGAAAATCTTTCAGAATATGTATTTAGCCTAAGAAGAATTGATGCCAATTCATCTAAGATTAAGGCCATCACTAAAATGTGGCCTCACAGGACAGAAAAAAGCAAATCCAAGATTTCCTTGATATACAATTCATTAGTCATTTCGTATTAGAACTACCAATGAATTATGTGGCAATCCTTAATAAATTGCAGAAAAGATCCATATTAAGCAGCATGAGCTATGTTAAAAGGCTTAGACAAAATAAAGGACCATTTGGCAAACTCACCAGCTTTAAAACCACAAAAAAAGGATCTGCCTCTGCTATTTTGTTCGAAAACAATGAAAACTACAATGTGTATGATGCTAGCCAAAGAAAGAGAAGGAAAAGAAAATGCCATTATCACTTGAGCAAAAAGTTCCTTGATCATGAGTTTTGATGTGCCAAGATCGAAATCATGTATTTAGCTCTCATCTAGGCCACTAAAAAATCGTGGTGCTGCTTGCCCAATAAACAAACTCAAGCTCTTAGCCAAAGGAGATCCGCTGAAATATCTTATGTCTCATCCCATACTTCATGGGAGTATTTCATAACAGCCAGTTCTACTTTCTAA
Source organism: Carnegiea gigantea (assembly GCA_029747015.1). Classification (NCBI taxonomy): domain Eukaryota; kingdom Viridiplantae; phylum Streptophyta; class Magnoliopsida; order Caryophyllales; family Cactaceae; genus Carnegiea; species Carnegiea gigantea. The sequence goes on from JAKOGI010002099.1 coordinate 61,754, forward strand.
ATTCCATTTGAAGTTCCAAGCACAAAATTCTAATTGGATTCTCAAATAGAGCATCCCGTAAACTAAGAAGAAAAAAAATTATGACATTCCCAATGAAGATATCCTCCTGATCGAAGATAAAACTCAACAAATGTACTTTGACAGAATGCCTAACAACAAGGGATGCAGGGTTGGCATCGTAGTAGTATCACCCCAAGGGTCATACATCCCAATTTCCACTAAATTAGACTTTGGGGTCACAAACTTTGCAGCCGAATACGAGGCTTGTATCATAGGAATGCAAGTTGTCCAAGCTGTCCAAATCAAAGCCTTAAATGTGTATGGAGATTTGAGTTTAATTATAAACTAGATCACTAAAGTGAAAAGCGAAAATTTAGCAGTTTACCAAGCCAAATTAGAAAAGATAACATCCCACTTCAATAAGCTGAGGTTCATTTACCTCCCAAAGAGGATAATCAATTTGCAGGTGCACTGGAAAAATTTACATCTATGATCACCATACTAGGAGAAGAGTTTGAAATGATTATCATTACTAATAGAAGAGGCAAGCTAGCATATTGCACAGAAATAAGGAAGGAAAATGAAGAAGCATCCTTATTGTATGCTGACATATTGAGTTACCACCACAAAGGGGAATACCCTCATAATTCCTCAAAACAAGCCCAAAGTGCACTTCGCCACCTAGCATTACAATTCATGAAGGAAAATGTCACACTTTAAAAGAAAATCGCTTACAGTGTTAACCTTTGATGTTAAATACAGAGGGGGTGGAATTTGTTTTGAATGAGATTCACAGAAGTGACTGAGGTACCTATATAAATGGACACCTCTTGTTCAATAAAATGCAAAGGCAGGTACTATTGCACCATGATGGATCGAGACTGTTCATGTAAAGATACAAAAAATGTCAAAAGTGTGCAACCACTTCAACATATGCCTCCCTCACAGATACAGTCCTACTGCACCTTATTTGCAGGGTCTAAATCATTGGTAAGATCATGTAGAATGAGACAAATGGCTCGAATAGTGAGAATTAACTACCAAATTGGTGGAAACAACTTCGTATGCAATCGTAACTTACAAGAAAGTCGTACATTTCATCACAGCAAACATCATTTGCCATTACAAATGTAACATCCGCATTTCTTATTTTTACGTTAAGCCGATTGTATTGCCTTTTTACATTATAAAATCATATTTTATTAACTATATGAGTTAAATTATTATTGATGTACTTATGTGAACGATAATTTTATTAAAAAAGAATATTATTTTTGCTATTATTATTATTAGTTTTAAAAATTCTTCGATGATTTTTGATAACCGTTAATAAGAATTATTGTCGATTACTAAATCAAGTAGATTCCCGAGTGTGATTGGGTTGACAAACCTTAGAATTTATTTTGTCAAATATCAGATCGAGCGTTATTAACGGGAATGAAAAATTCGACGAGCGTTAGTATTAATAGGCTCGAATTAAGGCTAAGAGGTACAGATTGGGTTGAGTAATGATAGAGGATTAGACTAACTAGAACCAAAGTTAACTAGCAATTGATCCCCAAAAAAAAAAAAAAAACGGGGACTAAGAGGGGTCGAAGCCTCTTCTCTGATTCACGAATGGGGAACCAAGGGGGAGGGGGTTCTCTCTACCCAGCCCCCGTCAAACCACCAGAGAAATAGGGGGGAGAGAGAGAAGGATGCGACAGTGCGCCGTCGGGATGTCGGCCTTTGGTCGACCACCACCGTCACACCCTGCCGGCCATCTGTGACCAAGCCAAACAGAGAGAGAGAGAGAGACAGAGAGAGAGAGAGAGAGAGATCGAGGGAAAGAGTGGGAGAAGAGGCACCAGATGGGTAGCGACGGTGGGATGGTGACGACGGCGATGTTGCTGGCTGTCCGTTCATCGCCGGCGAAGCGAAAGAGAGAGAGAAGGGTTGAGTGAGAACAAACGGGTTCAAGTCCAAGTGTTAGGGTCTGGGGCGTGGTTGCAACAAGGGTCGAAGATCGGGGTTTTCAAGCACCTAAGGCCAAGCCCAAAGCCGTTAGAACGAGTCCTAAGCTTGGAGTCCAGGGAATGTTTCTCGCCTGCTAAATTATTAGTAATTTCAAAATGAATTGAATTGATTTCTAGTCGTAGCATGCTTCAGTAAGCTATATTTGAGGAATTTTGAGCCAAATTGAGTAAGCATGGTGGTAACATTGATTTTGGGATAATTGCATGTTGACTTGATGCATGGTTGTATGAACCGGTTAGTTTGAAGATTTTTAGAATAAACAGAATGTTGACATAGGAGTTAGGACTGTTGTAGCATCAGTTTGTCATGCTTAAATTCTGTTTTGGAGGTTAAGGATGCTAACTGGGTGATTTAAGGTATTTGTAGGGTAGGCTGATTTCTGTTTAAATGTCGTTGCTAAATCAGAATGGTTATGTTCAAATTCCGTTTATGGTAATTTGTATGAATGTTGTGTTTATTTACGATGGTTTCATATACTGTTGAATCATTTATGGTACTATTAAACTGAGCTCGGTAGTTGGTTGGTTTGAGGTGAAACTATTGAGAGATTTATGGCTCTTGTGGTTGGTGTTGTGTGAAGAGGAAGCCTGGGTTCTAATTTACCGCAATCGTGTGGATCGTGAGGCCATGTGTGGCTTATTGGATATATTCTGCCAAGTTACATTATAAAGTGTTATGAATGTGCTATATGTGACCCCCTCTCCCCCTTGAAAATGTTAAATGATGCTATGTGATTAATTTTGAACTTAGACATCTTTAAAAAGGGTCGTTAAAGGGTTGTTTTCATAATTGCGAGTGTTTTGAGCATTTACCTGTTGTCTATTAGTTTGTTAAGATGTTTGAAGCGTAGAAAAGTCCTAAATCATTGAACTACTCAGTAAGTGACTCAACTGAATAGTCAATAGGTTTGGGAAGTTAAATAGCAAGCTACTAGTAGGTTCCAAAGTGTTTTGAGGCTTTGGTTTATTTATGTCTCCTTCTTGAGTTTAAAAAAATTTTACACAAACTAAAAATGGGCAACTGAAGATGTCTATTACGAAACGTTGTTTGGATTATAAGCGAGCTAAGTACTTTAAGTTTTGAATAGTAGTAAGCTCGAAAAATGTTTCAAGGCTTTAGTTTGTTTATGCATCCTTCTTTGAGTTTGAAAAAGGGATTGAAATGAGCTGAGAAATGGCGACTGAAGATTTTATTATGAACCTAGTTTGAATTAAACGCTAACTAAGTGCTTTAAGTTTCAAATGAGTTTCAATTTATGAATTTGTGAAATTATTACGAATCTAAGAGGTTTTTAAGTTGAAACAAAAGAACCATAAACCCTTGCTAAGGTTATGGGTTACTTTGTTAGACAAGCAAGACTTTAATAAAGTAAGCAACTAAAAAGAGAAATGAAATATGAATTTGAAGGCTAAGAAAGTGCTAGGCAATTGGCTAGACCTTGAAGGTGGGAACTGGACACAAAAAGGGCGTGAGCTGTTTCCCCTAAAGGTAATATTGGGAACCGGACGCAAAAAGGGCTTGAGCTGTTCCCGGAAACTAAACGCAAGATAAGGCATGAGCTGTTCCCCTAAAGATAATATTCGATAATGAGTGACGCGTAATAAAACCTTGAGGGGGGACTAGACACAAGATTAGATGTGAGTTGTTGCCCCCACAGAGGACACTATCGAAGTTAGAGCTACTCTGCTGAGATGCATTTTGGCCAATGTTATGTAACGTATACCCTGGGGCTGCGGATAGCGTGAGTTGTGAGTGATAATCTTACTTAGGGTGACTGTAGATCTCCCCTAACCAGCACATTGTGATGATTTTACACTAAGAGTATTTTCCTAATAAATAAGAGAAGCAGTTGCATTTCGCCATTGTAAGGATTTCTGAAAAAGAAAGATTTTAAGGGCCATTATGAGGCCATATTGAATAAGATTTGAAAAGATTATAAGGGTCGTTAGAGGACCGATACGAAAGAGATTTCTTTTTAAAGAATATGAACCTCAAGAGGCTAAGTAAAGTGTTTTTAAGGAAAGAAAGAAAGCTTTCAAATGCGCATATCCTGTGAAAGAATATTTCTTACCAAGTCTTTCTTACCAATATAAGCATTTCAGAAACTTTTAGAAAGAATTATAAGCCTCGAAGAAGTTACCGTGATTTACAAACTATTCTTGGAATATATCATGAGTCACTGTGTTTTCAAAAGTGTGTTTGAAAGCATCTTACTCTTACTTAATCCATGGTGCTTACTTGATTATGTGCCTAAATGCTTGTTAGTAGGGAAGCTTGGTCATTAAGGGCCTAGAAATGAGTTTGAGTGGCTAGTATGAGGTTTATGGATGGTAATCTTTCCTTGGGGACTATGATTGCCTAATATGATAGTAATATATAAATGCGTGATATGTGACTATTATTAGTATTATTGCCTGTAACTGTTTTGGTTTTGAGGAGTCGGGGAATACTCACTAAGCATGTGGTTGCTCATTCCATTACTATTTCCCCTTTTTCCTAGGTTTTCTTTGTGACAGGTAGAAGTTGATTCACTTATGCCGAGTTGAAGTCTACCCTTGCTTAAAAAGGGTGTCATGTGTGCACATATTGAAGTGGTCTTACATGTTTAACGACGTAATATGATGTATTCTAGAATTGTAATTATTTGTAAACAAAGCACTTTAGTTCATGTAATGCATATTGGTTAGGAGTCACTCTGTATGGCCATGTGAGCCAATCATCTTATTAGCCAGGTGTCGTTTTTGCTAAAGTTAGTTACATTTCGGGATGTAAACCCCAGTACTCCGAATGTGTGGTCCGTCGCATTGTATATTTGATTTCTTTCTTTATTATTGAACTTTATGGTTGGTGTACTCAGAACGAGTGGCCCGTAGAGCTGTGGAGTCCAGTGTGTAGCCGTCGAGTTTATTTTAATATGTTTCTATTCAGTGCAGGGATTTATAGTAAGTCTTTTAGCCTGGGAAATGGTCAGTTTTTAGGTGAAACTCAGTTCGTTCCGCCTCATAAATTAAGTAGGATTTAAGCAAACGTAATACTCCTATCCTTAAGGGTTGGGGGTGCTACAACAAGTAGCACATGTGTTGCGATCATGGGGCTCACTTCTAGGATGAGGCTGCAAAATTGCCAAAGTGGTACAAGACTGAACATATGCAATCCATTACTCATAGGCCGTAAGCAACTATGTGTTTAGAAGTTACCAATAAAAACATCAAAAATATCCTAAGTAAGATGACATAAAATTATAAATATTGACCCAGTAAAATCCGTTTCACATTAGGGAGACACCAAACATCCATGAGACTTTCTATAGAACCAATGCAGTTCTTCCTTGTGTTTGGGACAAAGGCAGCACTGCTAGTAGAAATAAAGATTTCGTCATTGCAGTTTACCTTTAAAGGGAAAGTATCTGAAATCAATGGGATACAAGTCTAACATCAAGAACTAATAGGCATTGATGAAAAAATATTACAAGCCTTACGTTAGTTGCGAAAATATCCATAGACAACACAAAAGGTTTTCAATTCGAAAGTGTGTCCATAGAATATTAAAGCAGGAGATACAGTGGTCAAGGTTATTTGAATGCCCTTATCACTAATCCACAAGAAAAATTTAGACCTCGGTGGACCGACCCCTATTATGTGAAAGAGATTCTCTCAAGGGGGCATTAAAGTTAATGGATATAGATAGGTGTGAGTTCTTACAACGCACAAATGAGATCAATCGAAATTTTATTTCCAAAAATCCATGGAAAAGGAGTCAACCAATGGCAGTATGAGAAAAATCACCATCACATACCAGCTGTATAACAATTTGCACTGCCAGAACATAGTAGCTAAAATATCTTTGCCGGTAAAATACAGTAGTATAAAAGTGGCCGCTGTTAAGGCCTAACAACATTTACGTTTTGTCGCTAGTCCAAACAAAGGCCAGGAAGCTAGAAATCATCAACCGAAAAAAGAAAAAAACTTTGTAGCACATAAATATGCCAAAAAAAGACCATAATACTTCGAATCGCCGACTAAAAAAAAGAAAAAAATTTGTAGTACATAAATATGCTCAAAAAAAGAGCATAATACGTCGACCCACTTAGGGTCCACCCAGCATTTATAAAAAAGATAATAATAAGTGAAAATGCAAAAAATCAGATTAAGGATAGCAACAAAAATTAAAATAAAACACATAATTGATAATAATTGCTTTAATGCCCCAAAAATGAAGGGCTTATTATAAAAATGCAACCTAAATCCAAAGCAACATATAGCGTAACAAAAGGTATCATCGATCTTGATAATATAGGGGTGGCTGCCCCTACCCTGTTTTCTGACACAGGTGGAAAAAAATGACATTTATGACCCTCTATAGTCACCTCGCGCTTCAGATATGTGACATACACTTGATCAACCTTAGTGCTTGTAGGCACCATAGGCATGAAACCCAAACTTAACAAGCTTGAGCTCTTGTTCAAACTTAGCAAGATTGGGATCTCAGTGAAAAAATTGGGATTGTCTTGTGTTTGACCATACTATCTAGAAAAGGGCATCGGGTAAATACAACCAAACCATCCAGGCAAATCAAGATCATGAACTTGAACTTTCTGTTGGACATCTAAAAACCTGTAATATCCATCGGTGGATCATCCATTGAATTTTCTTCTTATAAGAAAAAAGACTCTTATCCCTTACTGGAAGAGGGTAAACAATGTGATCGTGACTTTGATTATGCTTTTTTTGACCAAGTATGTGGCTTGCAATGTAACCAGACATGCTTTTGGGAGGTTCGATAAGCTACATGCGCTATCGAAGCCAAACCTATAATTAGAAATTGGAAAAAACATAATACATGGAGAAATTCCATTGTAAAGACCAATAGTGCAAGCCAACAATTATGAACTTCCAGCAGCAGCCGACTACCATGATTGAGGATATGGTTACAAGACATAACAACTTCATCTGAGTCAAGAATGGTCTTTGTCAAGACCATTGGCATAGGGTTCTTGCCCTTAAGAATTTGAAGAATTACACATGCAATGGAAGCTAAGCCCTTTAGGCTAATAAATAGGCAAGATCAAATAGAAGAAGTGCGCCATATGTCTAACCCTGCTTAACGATCCTTCCCTAGGTGCAAATCACTTTGTAACCCACAAGAGGTTAAGTAATTGACTATCCGTAGCCATCTTACTCTCCTAGTAAGAAAAATTGAGTAGCAACTGAACGTTCTCACATAATTTCCTGAGTTGCTTCTTAGTATGGTGGGTTGACCTTTCCGAAGAGGAAACCCTAGAATTGCACCCAAATTCGTCCATAAGAGGGCAGATCTAGCTTCATGAGAATTAAAAAAACATGAAGCTCTCCTCCAAAATTGTTGAGTTGTAGTCAAGAAATTGATGTCTAATAATCCAATCCACAAAGGGAAAGCAAGCTTATGAAACTCTCATGAACAATCTTCCTTAAACCCTCCATGCCTATGTGATTTAACCAAGAATCAAAGACCTCATTGAAGGAAGCTTGGAGGAACGAGAAGAAACTCCAAAATGATTGGCATGCTCAGATTAAGAGTCCTAAAAAAATCACTGGAAATAGCTTATGATTTAAACAGCCAAAGATCCAAATCATACTGCTAAGTCAGTAGCCCAGACTAATGCGATTCAGCTTCTCTTTTCCACATATTCATAATATTTTGAGATTCAGCTTTGAAAACTAAGTTGCGATAATTTTTTGCAAATATGCTTATACAAATTTAGGGAAAAAATCTTTGTTCATGTTGTCCTTTCTTTTAATTATCTCATTTCATTCTTTCTTTTTGAATTTTCCTCATAATTAATCTTCATTTAAAATTTCTACATCAAAAGACTAGAGGGATAAACAGGGTCTACTATGGACCACCTTTTATTTTTTATTTTTTTTCCAAGTTTTTCTTGTGGTGTTTAAAATGTTTGGAAATCTCTTGTTGGTTCACTCGACCCTACATATAGCATTAACACTCCACCGTCGAGCATACTATTAACAATGTGTCCAACAATTTAGTATTAACACTCTAAAATTTTGCATAATTCATGCAATGTTTGTAGCAAAAAGATCAAACAAAAAAGGGGATTCATGGTCATGAGTCATTCATAATAAAGTGAACAAAAAAATACAAAAATACATTGTCTATGAAAACATCGTTTAAACAAAAACAAAAAAGTGTTTGAAATATCCAAATAAAAGACATCAATAAGATAAAGGGACAATCCCCTTATATTCCTTATCCCCATGCTCTTTCTTAGTAAGCTCTTCCTTGATATAAATCCCAAGCAGTGGAGCAAAATCTGAAGAGCTTGGACCTAAGAAGTGGGGGTCAACTGAGTGACGAGGACAGGGGGAGGCTAAAAGTCAAACACATGCTATTGGGGAATATTTGCCCACGAATGGCATAGGACCTCGAAGTGGGTAAGGAATGATGGAAATCTCATCCTGTGTTGAAATCCCATCCCATAGCCTGGGATTGACTATGGTTGGACTGCATTAGAGATAAAGAAAAGGGCCCTTCTCCAATCGGCATACTCTAAGGAAAAACCCTTGGCCCCCAAAGAAGGAGGCAGCCTAATTACCAACTTGCAAAAGGAGCCTAACCTCATCTCCATGCAATGTAGAGAGTAGGCGTTACACCTAAATATGAGGGCACATTCATAGAAGCCCTCGGAGTCTTAGTTGAAAGAACTCTCATTATTGCCCTCCTGAAGAGCTAGGAGGAGATAGGGACTCTTAAGTAGGGAATGTCGATGATGATGGTGAGAAGATTCCTGCTGCATACATTGGTCAAATGAAAGTAAGAAAAGAAACACCTTCATCAGGCCAAAGAAAAGCTAAGACAAGTTAATTCTTCCTTGACCACATCGTCTCCCCGATGATAGCTACACCATTGCCTAATCTGGCGAATAATGACCTTAAATCAAGCCATTATTAGATCATCGCTATGCATTCTTACATGTAATGGAAATGGGATCTAATGTATAAAAAGCATTGTCTAACAAGAAAAAAATAACGAATAATAAACAAGGGGAAGTCCTACCCTGGCTAGTCAATAGGAATGTTCGGCAGCTTAGGAATAGTCATATCCCTAACCTCCTTGATCTTCTTAGATTGTTCCACCCCCGAGGGCATCATTATACCTTAGCTTAGTATCCCTAATTGAGATATCCTCCTGGTATTGCAAAATGTGAACCAACATATGTAAAACAACGAATGCTGTGTAAAACATAAATAAGAAAAAGAGTGAACAAATAGGAGACTTACATTTGGTGCAATAGGAGGCATTAGGTATTCATGAAGGAACTCATTGTAATCATCAAAGTGGAAGACACAATCCTCCCTACCTAAGCACTTGACAATCTACTCCAAGGTAAGGGAGGAGGTGAACGGGTTCATCAGTGTAGGGGCTTCGACCTTTGAGATGCAACAGAGCCTGGAATGACTCAATGATTCATTTGCACACCAAGGTACCAAACATAGCTAAAAAACCCTAAAATGACCAGTTGGCGAGGAAAGGCGCCAGCCCTCCCAATAAAAGTGGGAAAGCCTCTGGCATCTGCCTAGGGATCCAAGTCCCCTAAGCCCAAACATAAATGAGTACCTAAAAATACAAAGGGCGAATGAGAAGACAAAGCAAAAAAAAAAAAAAAAAGTTTCTTACATCCTTGCTCACGTAGTTGCTTCAGTCCACCGTGACATAAAAGGCACCTGTTTCACACCTCAGTGCTAGGAGCAATCTTGGGGAAATACTCTAAGAATGATGGCTACAAGGCAAAGTAAAATTGAAGTGAGTAAAGCAAAATAGTTCAATGCATAAAAATAAACAGAACAAATAAAGAAAGGTTACTTTAAGCACCTTTAAAAACCCTCAAGGTCAATATAGGGAAGTCTTCCCTACCCCACCCTGTAAGCAGCCCTCATGTAAGGAGGGTTGTGAGAGCTACAGTACCCCAGTGCAGATGTCACACCGCTGCTATATCCTACAAGTTTGCTATCAAGGACAGGTGGCATCAATTGCCTCATTAGCATAGATGGTGTAACCAGCATGTACGCTACTAAGAGGTGAAAGAGCTCCTTATAGGACAAGTCTTCAAAAGAGCCCTCCAAAACCTCATCAATCAAGGAGTATTGAAAGAAATTAAGCCTAATAAAAGTACCTCTTAGCCAGAGGCCCAAATATATCGATATGCTTTAGCTTTCCTTCTTGAAATTTGGGCCACATCTCAGTGAGTTTGAGCGTGAAAGGAACCCCAATTAGCATATGAAGTTTGCAAGAGTGATCACCATATCTCCTAGAGAAAATAGAGGTGTTGCTAGTATCCCAAAGTCTCTCCTTTATTCCCCTTAGAAGATAATGATCGATCGTCGTTCTAAGCCCCACAGACCTTAGTTAATGGATTGAAATCAGAGCATATCACCGTTGTGTTCATGGCACTAGGGAGCCTCTCATGCATACGCTTAATATCCTTAACTACCTATAACTCTTCATAAATTATTGATTCTGCAAAGAAAAGGACTCACAAACAACAAGCAACAAAGCATATGTCATTAGAACCAATCCAAATAAGATTCAGGAATTATCAGAATGAGCACTATCTCGAATGAAAATTCGTTACCCCCTACCTAGCAATGGTAGAGAATTGCTCTTGGTTGTTTTCCAAGTATAATAGGTAGGAGGTATCAACACAATTACTAGGGTCTAAGACCTCATCCCATACTCATCCTTCAACAGCCTATTGTTGCCATGACGACGTAAATGGCAAGGATGCTCAGTAGCCATGGCCTACATGTGAACATCAAAATTAGTTTACAAACTAAAAAGGGGTGAAGTTAAATCCCCTATGACATGCAAAAACCTCATAACAAAAATTTAGTAGCATTTCTATAGGAACTAGGCAGAATAAAAAACTAAAATTCATAAACACAACTGAGGAGCAAAAACTAAGTTCAAGTTTTACTGCTAGTAGTTGTCTACACTCTAAAATCACCCTAAATTTTCATCAAATTATTTAAAATGGAGGTTTATACAACTGAACCATACATACCTTAAACTTATAGTGGACAAGCAATAGAATTTTTTAGAGAAAGAATGACTCAAAATAGAAGGAGAAATGAAAAAGACCTATTGCGACAAACCTTTCATGTTCTGTACGACCATTGCTCTCAAAGCTTAGGAGAACCGATAATGGCCTTTTCTAGAGGACATGGAAATAGGCTTCGTGAAATAAGCTTCTTAGGGAGGTGGGGTAGGATACAAAGCTCCTCTGTTCATAGGAGAACGAGACGAGTAGCAAAGTAATATGGGGTCAATTAAAATTTGCTCCTTAGAGTTTGAATTGAGATTGGTGAGATTGAGGTTCTAGTTGTTGGTGACATTGATGAGTTTGGCTAGCGAGTTGCTGGTGGCACCTCTAGAATACCTGGTGGTGGTAGGAGGAGGGAGAAAGGATGAAGGTAAGAGAAGAGTCTCAGTCCTGATAGCAAGGTTGCTGAAGAAGGTTATGGTTGGCATAACTAGAGAAGATTATGGCTGGCATAACTTGGGCTCTAGATGTATATCTTGGGGAACCTTTAGCCAGTGGTTGTGCCCTCATGAGAACACGACAAGTCGTTCTGTTACTTTTTCCCATTTTCTTTTTTGTCTTGGTCATATCTATACTTAGTTTCAATTGAATTAGTGAAATGGGGCAATTTTTTTCTTCTTTTTTGCTAATAACATATTTTCAACTATGACTCTGTTATCGCTTAATTCAACAATAATTTGAATTTTTTTAAATCTTTAATGTATTCTAAGCATTTTTTTTTTTTTATACATATATTATTTTGACCAAAATGTAAATTTAACTAAGGATGGAACAAAATCGTCCTAACTTTTTCATGAATAATCTTATCAACAACATTTTATGAGCCTTAAATATTAAACCCTAAACTTGATGGTTAAACCTTAAACTACAAACAATTGCTCATTATGCAACCTTAAATGTTTTAAACACTAAACTTTAAATACTTAATCTCGAGCACTAAGCCACAAAACCTAAATCTTAACCTTTATATTTCAATTATAGCGTTGAACCTTTAAATCAAAATTCTAAAATATTAAAGCCTAAATTGTGAACACTTTCTTATTGCATGTTAAATAGATTAAAAGAAAATACTCCGTATATCACCTTCGACCCCCAAAAATAAAAAGGATAGATACATGAAGCCCTTAACCCAAAATCTAGAACACTAAAACTTGGGCCCTAGTCAATGTTTAGTTTTTAGGGTTTTGAGTTCAACATTTGCATTTTATAGTTTCGGATATTGAGGTTTAGGATCTAGGGTTTTGAGTTTAACCTTATTAACATTGTCTAGGGTTCAACCATAAGGTTCAAGAAAACTTGTAAACCTTTTCTTTTTATTAAGGGTAAACCGGGACATCGCCATCTGGTCCAATATGTATTGGTAGTTTTTTATGGGAGATTTGATTGATACAGTTTTAAAAATTGACAACATTTAAGAAACCAATTTAGTTATTTGAATGCTCACATTGCTTATGATATATAGCAGTTTATACACATTAACCTTCGAATACATGTCGAACTACCTAGATTACCTAGGTAGATTTTTTTGGGATATGAGAAACTATTATTATACATATCATAGTAAGAAAATAACCGGTAATAAATAACATTAACATAGTTAGTTCAACCTTAAGGCTCAAATTGAACCTTGAACTCAAATGACAATCAAGGTTTATGATTAAACCCTAAGGTCTCACCATTAAGGTTTAGAGTTTAGGATTCAGTTGTTGTGGTTTCTGGTTTTGGGTTAGTGTTTAAACATTTGAGGTTTACAGTTTATCAATATTCATTGGATGTGAGTATAAATCATAACACTTGAGTCATCATGTGTGTGTGTACATGAGCACGTGTGTGTGTCGATCATCATCATTAATAAGTTTTATTATTATTCTTTTAATCCAAATTTTGTTCATAATCTTCAAACATTGATAGTTGACCTTACGATAGAACCTTAAACAATAAGCCCTAAACCTAGATTGCTATGGAGGGATTAGGGTTTATCTTTTTATGCTTTGCAGTTTGATGCCAGCCCCAAACCCTAAACTCAAAAGTCAAATCCTTAACCCTAGACCTTGATGTTTGGGCCTTAAGATCGAACCCTGAACCCAAACCATAATCAATCATTCAGAGTTTAGGGATTATATCTTGTGTTTTACGGTTTGGGATATAGTACTATAAATTTTAAAGTTTAAGGTTTAGACCGGAACTTTTACATCTTCTTTGTCTGTATTTGTTTGAAGTTTATCGTTAGCATTTAAGGTTTAGGGTTTAACAATTAAAATATGAATAGGGTTTGTAACTTTTTTCTCTCTCTATTTTCTTTTTCTGTTTTTTTTTTTTTGTTAGCCCTTCTACTTAATATAATTAACACCTCATATTTTAAAACCCTAAGCTGTAATGGGTGAACTCTAACCAAAATATTTTGACCCACTCTTGGAGCCTCTACTTAATGCAGCACTACATACATTTTGAATATAACCCAAACCCTAAGCCACGAAACATGAGCTCTAATATCCAGTGTTAATAATTAAAATTTAGGGTTCGAGGTTTTGAGTTCAATAGTTGTGGTTTTATAGTTTGGGATTTAGAGGTCTGGGGTCTAGCCTTGTATTTTAAGGTTGAACTCTAATGCTCAAGTATCACTAATTAAAGTTTAGGGTTTAGGCATAGTGTTTAGAGTATAGAGCTATAGTTTCGAGCCTATATGTTAGGGTTGAACCCTACTGCTTAAATATTAGAATTAAGGTTTAAGGTTGGAAGTTTAGTGTTTAGAGTATAGGGTTTAATATATGTGTTATTGTTTAACATATAAATTTAAAGTTTTGAGCCTACATGTTGGGATTGAACCCTAATGCTTTAGTTTGTAGTCTTTTTGGTTTGTGGTTTTGGATGATCCTATTCCCCTATTCCCCTTCGAATTTTTATGCCTTATATGTTTACATTGAGGGCAATGCATTGTCTAATCATGTGGAAGGGATATTTTTGTATGAGTTGCATCTTAATTCAGGCATGTGTTATTTACATTGTATTTAGGTCATGTTTAGGTTTGCATTTGGGATTTAGGTTCCATTTTAAAAAAAGAAAAATAGAAAATAAAAAATTATAAAAAGGAAAACAAGACCACCAATAATGATTCTCTAGGCATAATAGTTTGCATGAGCTTGAATGACTTTTGATGAGTGGACCCTTTGGTATGGAGATTTTTGAAGGTTTTGTGAATTTTTCTTATTTTAACCCTTGTCTTGTTTGAAACGTATGTCCTCTTGGAGTCCTTAGCACTAATGTTGGTACGTGAGCTTCATTTTATGAGCTAATTGGGACTTTGGCAGATGTTCCTGAAACTTTGAGCTTTCTTTGGACTAATCATCATATTTAGTCTCATGTTCACTCATATGTGTGCTTCTTCCATGTTACATCTCTAGAACGTGTCTAGATTCTTGATCAAAAGCACATTAGCATGTGCATATTTGATGACCTGATAGATGCATTCTTTCTTTTGTCATTTTAACAACATAACCAAATAGCCTACCCTAGTGCCACGTGTGTATTCCCTTGGCTATATACACATATTTTTACCTTTAAGCCAAGCCTACAAAGCATCACTTCAAGTGTGCAGTGGGTCATTTGGGGGTTATTGAGTTTTAGGTAACTTTAGTACGTTGGTTTATTGAGGGATTGATACTATTGAGCATTTAGTTGTGTTTCCCTTTTATTTGGGTTGTGTATATATGTATTAGGTTGTGAGTTGATAATTCTGACCCTATGCCTTTCAATAATTGAAATTTTCATTTCATTTTAAAAAACAAGAAAAAAGAAAGAAAAAAATCATGTTGTAAAAAAAAAAAAAGAATAAGTGATTGGCATTGGGTATTTACATAGATTGAGTTCCTTTCTTTATCAACTCATTTCCCATATAGTTTATTAGGTATGTTCATTGAATTGTTGGAGTTTGGAGTATTGGTGAACTGTATGGTCTCTTGGTGTCTTATTGGTTGCTCTCTAGTCATTTGGCTACCTAGCTCCATATTGTCCAAATTTATTAGTCCTCTCCTTTCCTTTAACTCTTTTAGCCCACACTACAACCCATGTAAAGTCTTCTTGATTGTTATATGTACATTGCATTCTTAGTGGTGGAGAATTTGAGAGTCTTGGCAGTAGATTACATCTTTTGGAATGAGTCTTAAGTGAATCTATGCTATAATTTAAACTCATGGGTGGAAGTATTCGACATTTCTCAAAAGTGAGGTTGTTCTGGCTCAATTGGCTCTAATAAATTTCATGTGGTTGCATGATGTTCTTGTGATTCTGGGGGTGATCCAGTTTGATATCTGAGTTGTTTCCTTATGCTTATCAAAAACATTCACCTTCTAATTTTGAAGTGCTTTTTGCACTACGTGGGGTGTCCATTGGTTGTCATTCATGATTGTGATATGCTATGAGTTGCCTAGCATGAGGACGTTGTTGTGCTATGAATCCTTGGTGTATCTCCTCTTATCAATTTGTCTTGAGTTTAACATTACTTGAGGACAAGAAAAAGTTTAAGCATGGCAAAGTAATGAATGTTACATTTGCATAGGATGTCAAAAGTGTTTGGGAGTCATTTTAGAGGATTCGTATGCTTAATTGTATGATTTATGCCCCTATTTCCAGTAATATGCTTAATTTCGCTTGTTTGAGACGTGTTTGCAGATTTTGATCTTGTGAACCCAAAGCATGATGGTATAATGAAGATTTTGGGGCCTTGTAGATCAAAGAAGATAGCAAACGAGGCCTAAAGACACCCAACACTGACAAACTATGGCCAGTACCACGGTCCAAGAGGATCCAGGAAGAAGCAGCATGGAAAGTAAGAGAGCACGAACCAAACAGTGGTTACCACGGCTAGACCGTGGTGGGAACCACACTCCATAGGTGGCCATACAGTCCAGCCGTGGTGAGCTCTGCAACCCCAAGTTTGCTAGATTTCTTCCCAACTTTTCATGTTCCAGGCATTTTGTACGTTTGTCAATTTGATTTTAGCAATAAAAGCTCATTTTTACTGCTTCCTTGGCATCCCATTCCACCAACTATCATCATCTTCTATCCAAAAATCACCATTAGGGGAGAGTTGAAGAAGAAAGGAGAAAAGATTAAGCAATCATTCGAAGGCTTTGGAGGTGGATTGAAAGATTATCTTTCGAGTCTCTTGAATAAGCTTTTCTTTTCTTCTCTTTTTATTTAGCTTCTTCTTAATTTAGATTTAGAACAAGATATGTTTGTTTTGTTAATTTCAATAATGAGTGAGTAGATATCTTAATCTAGGCATTGGAGAGCAGAACCAATGATGCTGATTTTGCTAGTTTAATCTTTGTGCACTTAGAATTCTTGCTTGGTTATTTCAATCCAGTCTTTGAATCTTGATTACACTCAAAGATTTTTGGCCAACTTCTTGCATGTATGTTAGATGCTAGATCGAAGGACTGAAAGGTGAAGATCGACATCAGAAAACTTGGACTAGACTTAGTTTAATAATCACTTGAGAAAGTGTTATGAATTGAGTGGTGATGAGATAACTAAATTTTCAAACTTGATTTGACTAGGATCTAATGGGAATTAGCAATTGGTTAATCAAGTTCATTCACTCCATTTTGAAAGAAATTTGTGAATTCCCTCAATTATCGACCATCGAAATGAACCGCATGAAGAAAAGTGCTTGTTAGACTAGTAGATCAATGTCTTGTTAGGTGATGTTTCCCCTAGATGTTTTTAGTCATTGAATTCAGCACTAATACTTAGAGGTTGTTAGATAAATCCAAATCAAATTATGATTTTGCCTAGCAAACCTTTCCAAAGGAATACTTAATAATTCAATCTAGTCTCTTTGGGATGACCATGATCTATATTACAATACCTATGCACTCACACTGGAGATCAGCCTATAAAATTATCTGATAAAAACGCAAGGTATCTAAGAACGTTTTCCAAACTGGGGATACTTAAACTAGGTTCTTCGATAGTTTTGGTAGCTCTATGTAATGTTTTGCAAATAACATAGTTTGGCTCTTAATTAGTAGAGAAAATACATATATTCACAATGACAAGTATACTGAAGGGACACATACACATTATAATTAGTTCATTTTTATTTTTATATTTGAAATCCTCATTTTTTTCATGGTGATATTTTTTCATCTAATTATGTCTCATCATGTTAATATAAATTTGGCAATTTGCACCTCATGGGTACCACCTTGATGTCTGAAGTAATTTTTAAGGGACCACCTTTTGAATGTATTTCTAAGCGACTACTATTTTAGGGAAACTAATTTGTAGGGCTTGTTATTCCGCAAGAACAAGTTTTTTATGGCTTTTTTTCTTTCAAATTTGAGCCAAAAATTTCTAGACTTAATATATTTGGCCCAAAATGGGTTCAAAAGCCAAATATTCTAATTTTTAGGATTTAAGGAAAATATTCTTGTTTTAATGTTTAAACTACTTATAATTACGCTATTGGTACTACTTACTATAATCTAATACTTATGTCACGAATGTTATATTTTCTATGATTATAGATATGTCATACTTAGCAAAATAATAGAACTTTTTTAGAGGGTTTTGACCATTACTTGAACTTAGTCAGTGTTGGACACTGGCATTCGTCTAAGCTCCAGTTTACAGAGATTATCAATCTTAACCACACTTCCTTAGATCAAGCGCAATAGAAATCTATGTCGTCTCCTTTTTCACACCGTAGCCACTAATCAAGTTTTTATATTTTTAAAGATAGTGGAAGTTTAATCAAGAAATTATAATACTTAAAACATAAAATTCGATTGAATAACATTCCTTATTGAAAAACTTCTTTTATTAAAGCTTAAAATTGAAAAACATTACAAGGAAAACATTTCAAGAAGGACTTCCCTTTTATAGAGGAGAATGGAGAAACCTGAGTTCTCTCTTGCTCAATTATGTTCAAATGATCTTCTTTCTTTACGACCGTCAACTTCCCTTTTATAGAGGAGAATGAAATACATAGGATGCCCTAGTGGTTATAGTCTACAAACTATAAAAGGAATCCTCACAGAGCCACAATAAGCTTTATTATTATACTCGCTAAGAAGTAAAATATGATGGTACAACTATTTTTATAGACCCTAACTGCTGACAAGACTAGTCATCTATATTGAGATTTTGCATGTCTTCTTCTCCAATTATATCTTCAAGTCAATCATTAGCTAAATAGTTATCAAAATCTTCATCAAGTTCAAAGTGTCTGGATCCCATTTTTCAAATAAATCATGTCGACATCTCTTTCATTTTTCTTGTAGGAATTTTCCAGACCCAACATCAAAGAGATAATCGAAAACATCTTCTGAAATAGCTCATTCCGCCTTCATATACTAGCTGAATTCACTATGATAAACTAAATCATTGTTTCCATAATGCATTAGTATCTTTGTTTGTTTTATGAATGACCACATTTCATAATAAGGCCCTGTTATTTTCAGTGGGAAATGATAGGTGTGGGATGGGTGAGTGTGAGGAAGAGGGGGAACGAGTGGGTAAGAGTTGGTAAGAGTGGTATTTTTTTTTTTTTTAAAGTATGGAAAAGGGGGGAAGGAGTGGGTGAGAGTGGGCAGGAGTTGAAAGGAGTTGAATGAAGTTGGGGAGTTGGTTTAAGTTCTATATTTTTGTATTTTAATGTAGTTTTTTTATTTATGATAGTAAGTAATGATCTTAAAATTAAATTTTGAATAAAAAAATTTCTTTATGTGTTTAGCCAGTTAGAAAATATTATTTGATGGTCGTTGTTGCCACCCCAAAAAATTTAAATTTTCATAAATGAGTTGAATCAGTTGCGGATGTTAATTTTTGTTGTATATTTTCGAAATTTGTTAATTTTCACCGAAATTTAAAGTTAAATAACGTTTTGTACGTTGTGCAAATATGGTTTACTTTAGTTGGGTTACGATTAATTGATTGTTGAACTGAAAATTACATAGACAATTCTCATTTTTTGTGTGCAAATTAATTATTCACATTTTGCGACATTTTTGTACTGTCTAACTGAAATTAGACGTTACTATTCCTCAATTCTTAATTACATTAACGATACTGATGAAATTAATTTGAAATTCAAAATCAGATATCACCAAAAATATTATCTGAACACAATCTTATTATATCCAACTATAATCCATAAATCCAACAAGAACATGACATGTGCCATGTATCTGTATGCTCAGCTCCCTTCTCTCTCTACACTCTCGGCTCCCCTCTCTTTCTAAAATCTCAGACTCTCAGCTCTCCTCTCTCTCTACAATCTCAGCTCTCAGCTCTCCTCTCTCTCTCCCCAAACTCTCAGCTCTCCTCACATCTCTCGCACACCCCTCTCTGCCGTTTAAAGTATCCGGCGCGCATGGCGCCAACCGGCTAGTCGCTGGCCGTTTCTCGTCAGTAACAGCACACCGGCAGCCGCTTACGAATAGCCCAAACAGCCTACAAACACCTTGGCACAGCCCCCTCGATCTACCCAGCCCAGAACCGTGCGAACTCCCCCGGTCACCTGTGAAAACCCCGGCCACCTCCGACCTTGCTGGCCATCTCCCAGGTCGCCGGCCACCTCCCTAGCTCGCCGGCGACAGTCCCCAGTTCTCAACCACCTGTTCTATATACAAATTTAACTGAAAACATCTACCACTCCCGAATAACTGACATTTGCTTATCAACGCAAAAATTAAAAATTACAAAAATTACCATTTCTTTAATACATACAACATAAATAATTTCATGTACAATTTATGGCACAACTTACAAATATTCCAATAACATCTAAAAAATAAATAAAACTCTTTATAATTGGTATCAGACTACTCAGACGTATAATTATATCAATTATAAGAGTTTTCAAACTATGCCAAATAGTAATTATAGGTAGAAGTGGGTAAAAGTGGGTGAGAGTGTGTGAGAGTGGGAAGGAGTGGTATTTTTGTTTAAGTGTGGGAAAGAGTGGGAAGGGGGGAAGGAGTGGGTGGGTGTGGGAATGAGTGGATTGGGTTCATTAAACTACGAAAAGAATAGGGCCTAAGTATTATAAAGGCCAATGGATCTCACTAATGTAGGATCCCTAACTATTCGTTGCATTCTAGAAAGCATTCTTGTCGTTGATCATCGACTTTTTTTTAGATTGACTAATTGACTAAAATAATGAGTTGGTTTTGCCTTTTCATTTTCATACTCAATCATTGAGCAATGTACTTCAGTATGCAGACTTCTATTTTAGGAGCTCTTGGTAGTCTATCAGGAGATGTGTAAATCCAGTGGATTCTTTTAAATATGCAATTTTAAAACATAGTTAAACTTGAAAAGAATGGACACTCTAAATCAGATATTTATATGAGGTAGGCTACCATCTCATATTCAAAATGGGATCATTTGAAGGAATTGAATTTGTTTGAAATCTAACACTACCAACTTCAGATGTATTAGAAAAGAAGACCATAGTACTTTATGATTCCCAAGCATCATAGAAAGAATGGTTGCAGTAGCTGGTGAAGGTTGCATATCAGTAGTTGAACCATTTTTCTTGGGCATAAGAAATTTTTTTCCTTAAACATTATAAGGGCACTTCAAGTAATTTATTTGTATTCCTGATAGGCTGAATCTTTGCACTATTAGATAAGAAGAAGACAACACGCCAAAGCATAATCTAATTTTAGTATGAAATTTCCAAATATCCATAAGAATTCCATTAGAAGGAGAAACTTCTACTGTAGTACTTGTAGAGTGTTTTCCCTTCTTTGATTTTGAGTACCGTATTCCAGTGCTCTCTTCCGACAACAACCTCAAGAATCAAGTTATTTTCTTCATTAGGCAAAATGAAGCATAGGAAGATTTTTGCAATCTTTTTAGAGATTTGGATAATGTTTAGATCATTACGGCTTGAGGTCCAACTTACTTCTTTCTTCAGTTTTTGCTACACTGGTTTTTCCTATTTAGCTAGATCTTTAGTGAAATCTAAAGCATCAGTAAGACATCCTAGAATGCTTTTTAATTGCTTTCTATGTTTAATTGTTTTAGGAAAAATTTCTATTTTTGTTTTCCTAAAATATGTTATTGTATGATGATTTGTCCATCTACTATTTCTAAACCCAAAAATTCTTTTTCTTATTCGGCATAAATGCACTTATTTTACCAAGGATGATACCATGATTAATGCATCTTAGTGTAATAACTAGAACATCATCTTAGTGTTGTTCTATGGTTTTTGAAAAGATCAGAATACCATTAATGTATACTAGTAATAATGATTAAGATATTTAAATATGTTATCTGTCATTCTTTGGAACATTTAAAGTGCATTTTTTAGACCTAATGGTATCACTATCCTCTTATAACGTACTTAAGAGGCTCCAGAAGCCATTAAAGGATGCTTTCTTTACTTATTTTATCTGCTAATATTCCCTCTTGTAGTCCATTTTTAAGAACCAAGAAACTCTTTGAATTCTATTAAAAAGAACTACTATGTTAAGAATATAATATCTATCAAAGGTAGTATCATCATTAAGTTTTGTATTGCTGATTATCATTCAAATTTTTCCTCTTTTTTTCAGCATGACTTCTTAGATGAACACAGGACTGGTGGGGACTCTTACTATTCCTGGTTAATTCTTTATCTTAAAATTTTTTGATTTGTTTATCGAAATCTTGGATAATAATTTTACAACTCTTTGATCATTGGCCTAGAATTTTAGAGGATTACCTTGCATAATTCTTTTCGTTGTTTAACAATCTACTATTTAATGGATAACTGAAGCAGTGGATTGTCAGTGCTACTTCATGCTAAGCAGGGATTACCTTCTCACCATGTTGTTTATGTGTAACCGTAGTTTTTTGATGAGTATGCCTTGCTTAACTTATCTACCGGAATAGAGAGACCATGTATTATTTGGCTTATGATATGCGTAAATGGAGAATATAGTGTTTGAAAATTACTTCTAGTAATCTTATCATTAGATGGTTGATCAGTGGTGCATAGAGCTAGCACAATGCATTGGACTCCATCTGTCCCAGTGGATAATCCTTATATGGCTTCATTATGGCTCATTGTGATGTTATTTGCTAGTCTCACTTGTGGAGGATTTTTCTTTTTTCACTTGAATTATAGGAATAGAGATCTTTTCCCAAAGCATAAAGAACAACCACTATCTATCTAAGCACATAATTCATATTTATTATAACCTTCTACACATAAGTTGATTACACTATAGATGCTATTAAAATTAGTATTTGTGACTTTGTAATAGAATTCTATAATCATATTTTTTACAAATTTATCCTTATAAATCACCTCACTAAAGGTTCTAGTCTTGTATGATTGTATCACATGATTTTGTGTTTCATACTCATACTTTGATCTACATAGTGTTGTGCATGTTCAAAACTCATTTTACTTATTTCACTGGTCACGCTAGCTGTATCTTCTTCCTTAATTCTTCTTTTACTTGCGAAGATCTTTCTATCATTCTGATCTTATACTTATACTTCTTGATAATTTGGGTTTTATAGTGATTTTCCCATTTTCATCAACTTTTTATATATTTTTCTTATTGATTATTGTAGGGTTGGTGATGCTAATGATGCAAGATGTAGGAATTTTTATCTCGTGTGGATTGAATTTTATCCATTGGATCTTTTGAGCAGGAGTAGGACTTTCAAAATAGTTTGTCTTTGATATCGTTACCTTTATCTTTAGATCTGTAGTATTATCCAATTCGTAGATTATTTTTCCAAAATATTCTTCGAGGGTGACATTCTCTTGTCATATCCACCGCTACTATTTTGATCTCAAGAGACAGGAAATTCTTGGAAAATTCATCTTTTAAGCTTACATAGCATACAAATCGAGAATTCAATCCTATTGAACTATTACACACATTGGTCTTGCTC
Source organism: Carnegiea gigantea (assembly GCA_029747015.1). NCBI lineage: Eukaryota > Viridiplantae > Streptophyta > Magnoliopsida > Caryophyllales > Cactaceae > Carnegiea > Carnegiea gigantea. The sequence goes on from JAKOGI010002099.1 coordinate 84,771, forward strand.
CCTATGATAATTTGATTATTAAATTTGATATGCCTAACATCACATAGCAAAGTACAAAGATCGATACCTTTCATCATATTGTAATGGTGTAATTTGAACTTGGACACTTCCAACATATTGTATCCTTGTTATGCTTAAAGATATTTTCTCAGTTGATGAGATTTACTTCCCTACATTTAATTTACAGTTTTATCTCTAAATATCCTTCCATCATTTCACATACATACTTACTCTTTAATTGAAAGATTAATCTTTCTATAGATCACACCTTTTGTATTATAGGATGAATCCAATCACCTTTTACTTCTTCATTTTCATTATCTACTATAAAATCCTCTTCTCGGCTGTCTCTAAAACTAACTGAGCTATCGTCCATCGTGTGACTTATTTCTTGATAATCACTTTCCTCATATTCTTGTTCCATTACAGTCTCATAATTCCTTTTTTGCTTTTTAATGCCATACTTCTTAGGTAACATTTACAATTATTTTTCCCTGCAAGGCAATTAAAAGCTCAATGCTCATCTATTGAAGTATGACCCGCAATTCGTTTTCTTAAAAAGTGACAACAACTAGCTTTTCTAAAACATATTCACTTTTAGGTCTTGGCTGTTGTAGTACTTTCTTTTATATTTTTCTCCCCTTTGACTTTTCTTATTACAGCTCTTCTTCATATGGAATTTTCATTCGGCTCTATTCTTAAGTTCATTTCCTGATTGGTGAGGAGTATGCCAACAAGTTAGAAATTGTTTCTTCAATTTATTTTTTTTTTGGATATCATGGTATCAACAATTCACCATTTTCTAAAATAAAAAGTTTTAGTACCAAAGGTATTAGTGACATCTGCTTTTCAGGCTAGGTAATGTATTTTTTATTGATTATGGAATTTATGGGATAAGGTAACTTGTCGTGGAACATATCAAGGTTAGTTTTATTATGCACAATTTCGTAGTAATATTGACTAAATTCAAGAATAAAATTTTCTAGATACCTTATGCTCCAGAATTCTATACTATCAATTTTTTTAGCCATTCTCCAACTTTTTCATCTGAGTCAAGTTTATCTATAATAAACTAAGTTTTGATTTCTTTACATAATTTTTTGAACATAGCATTTTGTATTTTCATCATTCTTAATGTATTTTTACCATCTTTGTCTAGTGAGTTGTTCCAATTAGCTACAGTACTTGAAAAGCTATAATGGACATAATTTAGGAAATTTCTAGCACCATGTAATATTTGAACGTAAAACACTGTTCATGCCTTTCTTCCAATTTTGAAATATTTTTTCTCTATTATGACCTCTATCAATGTTCAAGATGTAACCCATTTAGCTAATTAGGGTAAGATAGTTTCTTAAAAAGTTGTAGCTTTCTTTGAGATGAACCAAAAGAAAGTTGGTTATTCATCCTCGTAGATTGTATCTTTGTCTTATGAAATAGTTATTTCTGCTAGATGTTTCAACAAACTCCTTAGTTTTCGGAATTACTTTGCTAACTAATTTGGATTCAAATTCATCAACATTGCGGTTTTCAGCAAATTCATTGATTTCACTTCAGCCACCATTTTTCCAAATTCTTTATCCAATTTTCTTTCATTCATTGATATATTTCTTTTTCTAATCAGACATGACTTGTCTCTTCATTTTCATCAGATGATGTTCTCTGTTTCTCTACTGTTACACCATGATCTTGTTTAATTGTTCTGGATTTTGCTCTTTATCAAACATATTTTATAATACAGTTCATACATGTCTTTCTCTAATTTTTGTTCCTTTCTTGACAATTTTTAAGAGGATTTGTCTGCTTTTTCGCTTTTGACATCTTACAAAAGAAATATATTTTTTTTTTGGGCTTTGAAATGACCTTCATGCTGGAATGTAGTACTAAGTCCTAGATTTGACTTTCCACTGTCTTCAACTTTGTGATTAATGAAGATAAATTAATGACAATTGTTTTTTCACCTTGTTAACCCTACTCTTAATTTTTGCTATATCTTATTTCAATTCTAAATCTATATATGTGACATGTTTTAATTAAAGTGATACTAAAGTGGATCCATCCGAATTGTACACAATATCTTATGAAGGAAATACATTCTTTTTTTGGGATTTGAAATGACCTTTATGCCAGAATGGAGTTGATGTATCCTCTAGGAAAACCCAAGAGGATAGGAACGAGGGTGAGAAGAAAGCAATGGAAGGTAACAACAAGGCAACTTTGAATTCACAAACTCACCTTGAGTTGGGAAGGATAGAACCGAAACTAGCACCTCACTTGGATACAGAAACACCACCAAGTTTAGTACTAGGGCCCTTAACAACTCCTTGGATACAGAAACACCACCAAAGAGAGGTTAAGACTCTTGCTAGATCACCACCCTACCTGACCAAAGATAGAGATAAGCTAGAAGAGAGTTTGGGAGTTCAAAGGAGCAAAGCTCAACTTCAATCTATTTTCTCAACATGATGGCCGGCCAAAGGGCCTTGGGGGGGCTTAAATACAAAGCTTCCTAGTACAAAACATAGGCCCTAGACTACCTTACAAGCTAAACTAGGCAAAAACCTGAAAATCAAAACAACACCAAAAACGGTTAGATTAAACCGTGGCTTGACACATCTTCATTGTTGATCTTGAGGCTTAGGTGTCGACCTTGGGAGCTTGGGAGACTTCAATCAGCAGCTTGGCACTCTAATCAAGTCATTTGCAAGTGGATTAAACCTTGATAAGAGCAAAAAGCACCTCAAAAAGAACAATATGCAGCTGCTGCCTTTACCCGGGTAAAAGGGAGTTTCTTCCCTTAATTTGCTGGTTAATAGCTCCACAAGTGTGTAATTTGGCTGAGTTTTTTTATGTCCACTTGATAATATTTTTAATATGCTTTCAAGCCATAAAAGTTTCAGTCCAAATGGAGGAGCTTTGGGCGTCCAAACAGACCCATTTCCAGAACTGGGCAGAACTGAAACAGTTTTGAGCACTTGACTTCAACAGCTGATTTGAGGTAGCAAATGACCTCCAAATGACTTGCAATTGGTCTTATTGGAAAGAACACATCTTAAACTTAAAGTTAGGCCTCCTGCATCCCAATCATATCCATTGGAAGGTCATGTAAAAAGGTGTACAAAACCGGGTTTGTTCACAGGCCGAAAACAGGATGAAGGCTGAAAATGACTAAGGCAAACTAGGCATGTTTTTTTTGCACTTTAGCCATTGATTCTGATTGTTTTGGAGCACCTTGAGGGTAGGTATTCATGGTCATGGATGGATCTCCATCATCCTCCCCTTGTTGAGGAGAATTTGCCCTCAAATTGTCCTTGAACTCATGGTGTGAGACCTTTAGAAGTAGCTCTTTAGTGGTGAGGAGTAAGCCCGAATGCTCTTGGTTCCTTTGGGGCTTAATTTTGTGGAGTTGGGATGGGCTTAGGGGGGCAAGGGTGACCTTCTTTCCATCCTTTGGAAAGGTATAAGTATTCAAATAGCCATCATGCATCACCTTTCGGTCAAACAACCATGGCCTTCCCAACAAAAGATGACATGCATCCATGGGGATGATGTCGCACCACAACTCATCTTGGTAACTTTTACCAATGGAAAATGAAATCAAGCACCTCGAATTTACTTGCAATCCTTTACCTTGATTGAGCCATTGGATGTTGTAAGGATGGGGGTGAGCCGAGGCTTGGAGGTTGAGTTTCTCCACCATGCTAAGTGAGGCCACGTTCGCACAACTACCACCATCAATAATCACGGAGCACACTTGGCCATGGACCGTGCATCTTGTGTGAAATAGGTCTTCCCTTTGGTCCTCCTTGTCTCCTTTATGGCTACTCAAGGCTCTCCTTAACACAAGTAACTCTCCTTCGTCCGCCTCCTCCACGACCTCCTCCATGAAATACACCTCCTTGTCCTCCTCCTCCTTTTCCTCCTTAGTCGCTTCCCATTCGGCCAAGGAGATGACTCTCCTATTTGGACATTCCGAGGCTATGTGGCCTAGACCTTGACACTTAAAACATCTTTTTGTGTTCAAGGTTGTGGGGTTTGGACGGTTTGGAAGGGTTAGGCTCTTTTGAGGAGCTTGGTTCTTTTGTGTGGTGGAAGGGGTTGGAACCGTGGGTTTAGAAGGTGGGGAAGAGCTCCCCTTGTTGAAGGGTTGGCTCTCGGGAAAGGGTTTGAGAGGTTCTCTTTTGAGGAACTTGGATTTTCTTTGTTGTTCCACTTTATGGGCTAAGACACACACTTCATCAAAGGTAGTATATTGTTGCAATTCTACCACATGAGCATATTTAGGATCTAACCCTCCCAAATACCTCACTATGGTTTGCTCTTCGGGCTCCCTCAAGTCACACTTGATCAACAACTTCTCAAACTCCCTAGTATACTCCTCAACACTCATGTTACCTTGAACAAGGTTGTGAAGTTGGGAGTAGTTATCTTGTAGGTAAGATGGGGGTAAGAAACGGGCTTTAAGTTTGGCTCTCATTTTCTCCCATGTTCGAATCTTTCCCTTTCCTTGCCTAGCTCTTTTGGCACATAAGTTAGACCACCAAAGAGAAGCATACTTACGGAGTCTAATGGCAACAAGCTTCACTTTCTTTTCCTCCGGGATCTCCTTGTAGTCAAAAATCCTCTCTACGGTTTGAAGCCATTCCAAAAACTCGTCGGGGTCAAGCTTCCCTTCGAACTCCGGGATCTCTACCTTGATGTCTCCATGGTGTGAGGTTGCTTTCCTTCCTCTCCTCATTCTTCCATAGGCCTCTTCTTCACTTGATGAGCTTGAGTGTGTGGCCGCTCTCATTTCTTGCTCGGAATCGGAGGAGTTAGAAGATCGGGAACTCCTAATCTCCTTGCGCTTTTGCTTCAAGGATTCTCCGAGTTGTCGCTTCAAGTAGTCATTTTGACCTTTGACCTCTTCGTTTTGTTGCCTCAAGGCCTCATAGTTCTTCATGAGGGCCTCAAACTTCTCTTCCAAGGTCATACTAGTAGTACTCATGTTGAAATATGATGGAACCTCACGGACAGGATGTGGCACGGGCGTGCCTGGTGGCACGGTGTGACCGTGCTGAAGTTCTGGATGTGGGTGAAGATGAAATGTGGCTGGGAAAGGCAAGTGGCACGGTCGTGCTTCTTGGCACGGGGGGACCGTGCTGAAGTTCTGTCCAGTGAAAAATGTGGGCACGGTTTTGATGTTTTTGAGGGGGAATGTGTTTGGGGTGTGTGGAAGGGTGTTGGGCAGCAAGCTTAGGCCTAGGGAAGCCTTAGCTCTGATACCAAATATGATGTATCCTCAAGGAAAACCCAAGAGGATAGGAACGAGGGTGAGATGAAAGCAATGGAAGGTAACAACAAGGCAACTTTGAATTCACAAACTCACCTTGAGTTGGGAAGGATAGAACTGAAACTAGCACCTCACTTGGATACAGAAACACCACCAAGTTTAGTACTAGGGCCCTTAACAACTCCTTGGATACAGAAACACCACCAAAGAGAGGTTAAGACTCTTGCTAGATCACCACCCTACCCGGCCAAAGATAGAGATAAGCTAGAAGAGAGTTTGGGAGTTCAAAGGAGCAAAGCTCAACTTCAATCTATTTTCTCAACATGATGGCCGGCCAAAGGGCAAGGGGGGCTTAAATACAAAGCTTCCTAGTACAAAACATAGGCCCTAGACTACCTTACAAGCTAAACTAGGCAAAACCTGAAAATCAAAACAACACCAAAAACGGTTAGATTAAACCGTGGCTTGACACATCTTCATTGTTGATCTTGAGGCTTAGGTGTCGACCTTGGGAGCTTGGGAGACTCAATCAGCAGCTTGGCACTCTAATCAAGTCATTTGCAAGTGGATTAAACCTTGATAAGAGCAAAAACACCTCAAAAAGAACAATATGCAGCTGGCTGCCTTTACCCGGGTAAAAGGGAGTTTCTTCCCTTAATTTGCTGGTTAATAGCTCCTTAAGTGTGTAATTTGGCTGAGTTTTTTTATGGCCACTTGATAATATTTTTAATGCTTTCAAGCCATAAAAGTTTCAGTCCAAATGGAGGAGCTTTGGGCGTCCAAACAGACCCATTTCCAGAACTGGGCAGAACTGAAACAGTTTTGAGCACTTGACTTCAACAGCTGATTTGAGGTAGCAAATGACCTCCAAATGACTTGCAATTGGTCTTATTGGAAAGAACACATCTTAAACTTAAAGTTAGGCCTCCTGCATCCCAATCATATCCATTGGAAGGTCATGTAAAAAGGTGTACAAAATCGGGTTTGTTCACAGGCCGAAAACAGGATGAAGGCTGAAAATGACTAAGGCAAACTAGGCATGTTTTTTGCACTTTAGCCATTGATTCTGATTGTTTTGGAGCACCTTGAGGGTAGGTATTCATGGTCATGGATGGATCTCCATCAGGAGTACTGGGTCCCAGATCTGACTTTCCACTCTATGTAACTTTGTGATTAATGAAAGATAAACTAGTGACAATTGCTTTTTCACTTCATCAACTTTAGTCTTAATTGTTGCTAATTCTGATTTGAATTCCAAAACTATGCAACAACAACACCTCCCAGTGTGAGTACCGCTTTCACGGGGTCTGGAGAGATGCAGATGTGAACCTTACCTCTATCGACATCCCTATCTGTAGAGAGGCTGATTCCAAAAGACCCACAAAGTAAGATTTTGTGAAAATATTTTGTGGAAGAAAGATTTTGTGAAAACATTTTATGGAGAGAAACTAAGGATAAGTAGCAGAGAATGAAATATGAAGTACTAAGAAATCAGGTAGCAGTAACTATGTAAATATAAGTACAACATAATAGGGAAAGGTACTATACCTCGATAAATCGGAGTAGGCAAACAATGTCTCTTCCTAGATATCTGTAGTATCTGTATACAAACATGGCATACGAACAAAGAATTCAGAACTAAAACTACCCTACTGTAACCGAGATACAACTACGAGGCTAAGTCTTTCTTCCAAAACTATATAGGTGATATATTTTAATTGAGGTGATACTGAAGTGGATTGGTTTGGGATGTACATAGTATGTGAATAATTTAGAGTGTGACAAGTAGATACTGATCATAGAATTAATTATAACTAATTAGCTTATTTAATTATTTAGCCAATTTAATTAACTTAATAAGTTTTTACTCATATGGCTCTAGTACCAATTAAATAGACCTTCTAACAACACCAAAATAAGTAATACTGCATGTCTGCATTCACAGTTGAGGAGACCATCATAGGCTAACTGCAATAAACATCATGGACCATGCCCACCCCATGGCCAACCTGTAGCGGTCTCTGTAATGGGAAAATGAAAGTGTTGCAATTGGTGCAATTACATGCACAGGAGGCATGGTGCAATTACATGCACACACTCACAGATGATGTATTTGCACATAGGCTATCCACGTCATTCGGCATAGCTATTGGGTCTCCAAAGCTTCTTCTCTTGCTCTTAGAGGCTCAAAAGTAATCATCAACTCAGCATACTCTGGTTTACTCAATCAAGCCTACAAAAACACATGCTTGGGTGTAAAAGTAATAAAATACCATAAAATCACCTTAAAATGCATAAATATCCCCTAAAAATGATAGCATATTGGGCCCTATAATCTTATTAAAAATGGGCATGTATCACTCTCGCATGCTTAAACCTTTCCTTTTCCCAAAGCAGTGCCTAAACTTAAGACAAACCAATAAGAGGAAATGAATCTAGGTCAATACCTCCTCAAGCTAGGCAAAAAATAACATATCAGAGACAAGACTAACAATCAATAGGAGTCCTAAGTAGTGCTTAAATTAGTTCAAAATTAGAAGAATATGAAGGTTTTCAAACAATTTCGAGACTTCAACATAGACATCAGACATAATTTCCCAAATGTGGTCTCCAAGCATGCCATGCAAGCACATGAAAAAGAGTTAAACTATACAAACTAGTAGAACCTCTCTTTCAGGTAATGTGGATCACTTGCACTCATGTGGTTTAATTTTAACACAGGATCACTTCAAGAGTCATTCTAACAATGTTATCTACCATATGCTTGCCAAGAATCTTAAATTCTCCACCGTTAAGATGCAATGTGACATCAAGAGGTCCTTACATGGGTTGTAACGTGATTCTAGGGTTAAGGGAAGGAGGTAAATCATGCAGAGCTAACAACACAGTAGACTAATGAGCATCCAACAATGGACTAACCAATCATGAACACGCCAACACTCTAGCCTTATCAGTACAATATTTGTACACACCATATGAATCAAGTAGAAAAATGAGTCAAAACAACAAAGAATGTAAGCTATATATGAGATACAATTGCTAACCACTTATTCTCATTTTTTACTATTTTTTTGGTTTTTATTTTCTTATTTGTTTGTTTCTCTTTTTTCATCAATGAAATGGGAGACATACCTTGTAAAAGACGTAGAGCAAGTAATTGTGAACTCAGAATCAAACTCATATGTACACAACCCATATTAAGAGGAGGGAACACTCCAAATGTACTATACCATCATCCAATCAAGCTATTATATAAATCACCCTCAACTTCTAAAGATCCTGTAAAACTCCTCGTAACATATACGAAGTGATGCTCCATGGACTTAGCTTAAGGATAGGGATGTGTGTTTAGCCAAGGGTTTAAATGAAGTGATCTTAAGAAGTTGGTCACACGCTTAAGGAGGTTAGTAAAAGGGATAACATCTAATCAAAGCGTGGCTATTTGGCAATGTAGCTTGAAAAAAAATAATAATAAAGAAATGCATCGATCACTTCAGTAGATATGCATTATGTGATTTTGAAAAAGACTCAGGACAAGTTCTAAAGGTGTAACATGGAAGAGCTACTCACATGAAAGAACATGAGTCTAAGTATAATGATTAGTAAATTTAATGACTCACATGACATCCACCATAGTCTCATCCAGATCATGAAATGCATCACAGGCACCAACATTAATGCTGAGAACTCTAAGGTTTGCGAGATGGCTTTCAACCAAGATAAGAAGTCAAAACATGAGTGATGTTTCACAACACTTTCACAAAACATTATTCACACCAAAAGGCACTACATATACAAAACCAATCCAGCTCATGAAAGTTGCCATGCCTAGCATAAGCATCATCTGAGGACATCTCAATCGAATCTACAACGTTTTTTACATGGAAATCTAATATACAAACATGCCCATATAAAAGTAAGATACTAAATAAAGGCACTAAATGCTACCTAATGACCTTACACATCCCTTCCCCATGCTTAGACCGAGCATTATTCAAAGTAAATAAAGAACGAGAAGGGGCGTAGGGAAACAAAAGAGAACAACTCATCAGGTCATCTGTTGAATGCGTCTAAACTAAGGCCTCTTCACTATAAGCATCAAGTTGGTGCTCATGGGATTTAGACTAATTGCATGCTTGCATGTCATATGTATTGTCATTTGACTATGACAATTATCTAACCCACTAGGGTTAAAGATAAGTTAAGCTTGGATTTCCATAATTAGTTTGTAAATTAGATACTCTCTAACGACAAAAATTTCGAACAAATTTTAAAGCGTTTGACAACCCAAATTTTTTTCCAATACATTTCTAAAAAAGATAGAAAGCTTGTGCCCTGCAAATTTGATAACATGGGGTTTGAACCCAGGACATTAAGCATAGATGGGTGAGATCGTGAACAGTGGGGTGGTGCATTGCCTAACGTTACAATTCTCACGAAAAATTTACTTAAGGCAAAAAAAGTGGCTGCCAGCAAAATACTAATTTGTTTAAAGCTTTGTTTTAATTCTTGTGTTCATAATCATGCTTTCTTTGATCCTTCTTGACTATTTATTTAATATTCATTCTTTCATTTATAAAATAAAACTATGTTCATAGTAAAGCGATCACAAAATTTACTGCTTTCTTGTACATTTCAATTCCCTCATAAAAACAACTTGCTAATTAGTGGCACGAAACATTTCTCTTGCTGTTTTTCTCACTCAACAAGACTAAAATTACGAAAAACTCCATTTGCATGAAATTGAAAAATTTAAAGTTTTAACACATTGATTTGTAGAAGAGACTGCTTTTGAAGCAGGTGGTTTAATGGCGGTTTTCACGAATCCATTGTCATAGTTTGTAGCCATGGAAACACTCTTAACAATCTCCATTTGGGATGTCCGGAATTATAATTCTATATAAAAGACTTTTCTTCTCATTAAAAGTCAAATCATATGGCTCTCATTTGTTCCTTTGGTTAAAGGATTTGACTGATGAAAAGAATTGAGTGTTTTCTATTGAAATATAGGTTTGTACATTTCCTTTTAAAATATACTGGCAACTCTAAGAAATTATGACTCCAATCCATCATGCCACACAATTCCGTGAGTCATCACTTTCAGAAAACAAATCTGATATGGCCCTTGAAAAAGGGCAATCATGTGGGGAAGAATTGGTAGGGCCTCTAGCAGCTCCGTGTCGACCACCGGTGAGGCCACCACTATCAGTGGCGCTTTTAGTGGCGACTCTACTGGGGACTATATAATTAAGTAGGTGAGCCTTGAAATATGAATCCAAAAGAAGTTTTTGTTTTCGATTCAAAAATTGTATCATATCAGCATTTTTGTTTGATGTTCCCAGGCTTGGTAAGTGTCAAAGTTTATCAAGCACCTCCTAGTAGAGCACACTCCTAGGATTACACTTTTACCCTAAAACCATGTGGAACTCCTTGCTATAGTTAGCCCTTCCTATTCGATAATGGTGTTGCTGTTAGGGAGAACCCCAGTCTGGCTCCTCGAAGCACATCACTTCAAGGACAAAAATAGCCTCGCTCATCCCACCTTGGTATTATGACCATCAACTCTAGTGCATGCCCTTTGGACATAGATTTACATAAAAATCTTATGTGGATGATTGCCTCGAATAAGTGAAAAGTGCTCATTTTTGTGTCCTTTTGTTGTTAATAGAGTCCTTTTTTCAAAATGAGTCCATGTCTCTTTTCTTCGACTTTCCCCTTTCTTTTTTTAGAATTTCCTTCCCTAAAATCTCGAAGTCAGTGGCTTATGAAGCGAAAATGGGCCCTTAGAGAAGGAATCATTGAGATCACATGGTGAGGTCATTGTCAATAGCTTTCAGAAGTCAAAGCTCTGATTCAATAGCAGAAAACAAGATCAACAACAACCACTATCACAAAGAAGAAACCGAAGCCACCAATCAAATAACGACTAACATAATTGACATGCTAACACAAATGGAAACGCCATTTCTAGGCTAAACTCAATGAGCAGCAGAAGCTCATAAATGACCTTGCTAAAAAAGGCATGAACATGAATATGGAAATGAAAGAGAGAGGATAATACACATTCCATCCATTTCAGTTCATGAGATAAGTCCATTGCCAATGATGAAAGACTCAACAAGTTAGAGTAGCTCTTAAGGAGCTCTTAAGTATTTGGAAACCAATTATAAGCCTAATCTTTTGCATGTTTATGTTAAATGGATGATGCCTGCCAAGTTTTCCCTTCCTAAAACTTGAAGTTTACATGGTTATGCAAATTATTCTACCATTTGAGTAATTTTGTTGACATCATGAGCCTAAATGGCATAGAGAAGGCCCTCTTTCTTGAAGTATTTACTCTCACTTTGGGAAAGATGGTGAGTAGTTGGTTCCATTACCTGCACCTACAGAAGTTCGACACTTGGGATAGCGCAACCAAACACTTCGTGTCACAATATTCCTACAAAGCTGAGTTGTGTATCACACTCCATGACTTGGAATTATTAAAACAAAAGGAACAAGAAAGTTTCCTGGGCTTTCTAGCCAAATTGATGGCAAAGGCCTCATTAGTGTTAAGTCATACCAATGAAACAAATGAAGTTGGAATGATTATCTAGACTTTGAGGCCTATTTATCATCAACACCTCAATGTCCAAGCCATAAATACCTTCATACAACTATATGATGCAAAAGAGCTAAAAGAACTATTACCAAAATAGCAAAGACTTTTTTAAAAACAAGAATGCAAATGTTATCTCCAATATCAAAATAGTAAATAAGGTTCATGTGGTGGAAGCTGTAAAAATCCGTTACAATTATGAAGCCTTCATCCCACTTGGGATTAAGGCTAGATAAGCCATAAAAATACTTGAAGCTACGGGCTGCTCAAGCCTACTGGGCCTAGGTGCAAGCCTAATGTGCCTGAAGATAAAAAAAGAGCAAAGCAAAGTATGACGTCAATCCCTACTATAATACGATCGTGGGAAAGGATATGACATTAATTTATGCAGAGCATTAAGTGTAACATGTAAGATATGATAGATGATAGAACTCTGCCTACACCAAATGTAGCAAAGGCCAGCAATCATGAAAACCTATTATGTTCCAAGGATGTAATTTTCACCATTGGTGAAGAACTTAACCTATTTGTTGTCATAAGATGACGCGGATCGAACCCAAACCCTTAAGATTGGATCCAAGTTTAGCAAATAGCAACATTCAATTTGTTTTTTTAATAGATTTTGAGTGGGAGAAGAAAAGAAGTCAAGGGGACAAGCTCATACTAAAGGAAAACCACCACATGAACTAATATAGCACCACTTAATCTCATAAAGGCCTAGCCACCAAAGATTAAGATAAAGCTATGAGTCTAATCACCACCATTAAGGCAAGAGATAAAGAAAAAAGTTTTTTACTGAGAGAAATAAGCTAAAAAGCTTCATTTCACTTTCATTCATTATTTCATCCAAAAGCGTCTATATTTTAAGTGAATACAAGATGCTAATTTTTAGCCACAAGAATTATTGCCCATTCCCCAAGCTACAAAAATAGGATTGAAGAATCTGCTCTAGCCAATAACACTTAGACAACAATCTAAGCATGTTGAAATTAAAAGCTTCCAGGCTAGTAATGCATTATCCAAAATGCAAGGATGGAAATGTTACTACACTCGCACTTGATTGGAAGCATCATCCACATCCAATATCGAGGGATTTAGGAAGATATTTAATGAAGAATTTGCTGAAAGTGTCCATCAACTTAATGTAAAATATTAACCCCTTAATTATCCATTTGATGGCCCAATTATAGTCTTGATCAAAACCATACATATCTTGACCTGTACTAGCCCTTGATGGGTTTAAGCTCCATAAATCACTCAATAGTTAGAATTTGAAGGATTCCTATAGCTTTTTGGAAAATAAACATTTTGCCTATACAACCAGATCTAAAAGGCTAATTCTAGAGCTTATATGATTATCCAAAAAGCACCTTGAAGTTGACATACGAAACTAGCAATTTATGGCGAGCTTGTGTTAGAAGCTTTATTTGACATAATCCACCACTAATAAGTTATTATGAACCTAATTAACTTTGGGGATGATTTAGGTTCTTGCTCTACACCAAACTCCCCTTTTTCAAGGGGATTTGTCCTTAAGCCTTGTGCTTGAAATCCAAAGATACCAATTTTGATAACTTACTACACACTTGGAGTTTTAGGAAACTCATTATGCTAAGAGTACCACCCTTCTTAAACATAAAGAAGTTGTTAAATGCCTTAAAGGATACTCAAATAGGATGAGCAATCCTTCCAATATTTATAAGCCTGTTACAAATTTTAATATACTCATCACAAATCTTCTTAAAGGAGATTTGCTTATAATTCACAAGCTTAACTTGAGGAGAGGAACATGGAAATCATCAATGGGCATCAAACCATGAGAGGCTTCATCCCAAAATTAGCCAATGGAGAATGGAAGCACATTCCCAAGATCATGCAAGGTTAATTGATGCAAGGGATATAGGAGTTTCACTTCCTCACTTGTGCTTGGTTCAACAAAGGGTAAGGCAATTAAAGGCTTGCTCTTACTAATGGTTCTCTTATCTCATATTTCACTCACGTAGAGGCTTTTCTCACAACCTTCCCTCGGTTTTTATTTGTGAGGTGGGGGTATAGAATAAATTACTAATGCTTCCCATTGGTGTTTGTATGAGTCATGTCCATCATAATTTATATAACAATCAAACAACCATGGTCCACCAAGTAAAGTTTGACAAGAATTTAAAAGAAACATCCCATATTAAACCACATTTCTAAACTTTCTCATTGAGAATGAAAATAAAGCTTGTTTAGTGTTGTTTACCTTAATTCCCTAATTGGGACAATAGAGAGCATAAGAATGAGATTGAGAGACAATGGGTAACATAACCCTGAAGTTGGGCTTTAATTTAACTTTTTTCTCTTCAAGATCTAAAAGGATCTCATTTTCTTGCTTGGCCTCTTCTTGTCCTATGGTAGGCTCCTCCTCTTCTTAAACTTGAACTTGAACTTGAACCTCCAAAATTTCTTCAAAGGGACAAACTAGTGAAGAATCCATATGAATAGGAGCTTTAAGGGAGCTCTTATCCTTGGCCAAGCTTTCTTTTTCCCTTTTCTTACCAAAAAACAAAGTAAGCTCATCTATTTGTTGGGCCTTGATCTCTTCTTGAGCAAAAATGGGTCCTTTCATCATGAGTTCTTTATTAAAGAGTAGGTCTTAGTCAAATCTCACATCCATGTCTGATTTGAGCCAACTTTAAGTCTTGATTCCAAGTTTGCCTTGAAAAACTCTCTCCCTCCTAACACATCTGAACCAATAAGGCTAGCACCATGGGATTTTGAGTAGCTATCATGAAACTCTCTTCTTCTGAATAACATTTTGCCTTGGGATGACCCTTAAGGGCTTGAAACCATTTCAAGTAGTGTTTGGGTCCAAACTACCTTTAAAATATTGCGGTTCTCTCATAACCTTTTTGACTTATGCTACTTGACTTGAGAGCCTCCTTACATAATATTGAAAAGCATATATGGTAATATCTTCCATATCTAGATGAAAGAAGGATGAAAGAAGTAGAGAATGGGTGGAAGAAGGTGGCACAGTTGTGCTTACGGTAGCACGAACAAGAAAATAAAGAGTCTGAAAGGTGGCATGGACGTGCTAGGTAGCATGGGGTAGTCATACCAAATTGTAGGTGAAAATTGCAAAGTGTGGGTATGGGGTACTATTGTATAATTTCGAGTGTAAATTAAATGCTACAAGTATATGACTATCGTCATAGTACTTGAGGGTCATCTTCTTAGGGACGAGGATGAGCTTAAGATCACTAAGCATGAGATTAAACTAGTCTGGCAGCATTCTAAATTAATTAAAACAATAAATAAAACTATAGATTACAACTATTCATAGGATTTCATCGGCCCCAAATGGCATTAACTTAAGATAAAGCAAACTTAAATGCAACTAATCACACCATCTAAAACAAATGATATAAAAATAAAGTGATCAAACACCAATCCAATCCTTGTAATATCTAGAAAAGATAAAGCTATATATATTGAAAGTCTTAATCGAATCCTAATAAAAGCAGAGATAAGATTGAAGATGAAACAAAAATCGGAAATAAGGAAGAGAGCATAAAGAGAGTCACCATCAAGAACAGAGCACTGAATCTCATATGGATTTCATGGCATAATATCTAAATCTCATCCCAAGAACAAAACACTAAAGAAAACGCAGCAGGGCAAGATGAATCCATGTGTGTCCTAGTACATAACTCAACCCAGGAGCAGGGATGGGGAATTTTGCATGTTCTAGCAAAGAACAATTCTTAAACATGCTTTACGAATCGTTAAAAATGGAAGAAACGCCATTAACATGACCCACAGTTCCTGATCACAACAGACAGTAAATTCAAACCCCTTTTACAAGCAAATTCAAGCATAAAGTGCAAAATCAACATAAATGCAATGAATTCTAACTAGAAATCAAATGACTCATAGCTTAATGACACGAAATTACTACAAATTAAGATCCAAACATACAAAATTGTGAATCTAACATTCAAAATCCCAAAACGAAAACAAAACCCTAAACCACTAATGCCTGAAAGTAAAATAAAGAACAACCTAAAATTAAACCTAAAAACGTAAAACGAAGACCTAATTGTTACCTAATTAGCCGCTGCTATCTCGATTTATATTCGCCCTCGTCTATTCTCGACCATTCGATTGAGGGAAGCTGTGGAAGGTGGAGATGATTGATCTACTAGTGCTAAAGATGGTGCATAAATGGTGTGGTGGATAAGGATGGAGGAGATGGTGGTGGGTGGTGCTGAGTGGTTATCGAATTGAAGAGAGAGAGAGAGAGAGATATAGGGATTAGGGGGTGAGATGAAACTGAGAATGGGGGGTCTGGTTCTATGGGTTTCTCAATTGAGTGAGGAGCCAAGAGAAGGGAGAGAAAGTGAGGATTAGGGGGGTGGGTCACGTACCTAGCACGCAAGGGAAATGGGTAGAATTAGGATTTATTTTTATTTTTTTTTTGGTTTTTGCCTTGCTTTTCTCCAATTTATTCAACACCTACAAAATCAAATAAAATCAAATAAAAATCTAAAAATAACAATTATTACGAGCATAAATCGGGTATAAAGGCATTGTAAAAATATCGAATTTTTGGCACAAACAAGTAACAGTGCTGAATTTCTAGTTTTGTGTTTTCGACAGTTTTCGGCCTTTGTTGTAAAGTTTAGGGTTGTGTTTGGGTTGGAGGTTGTGTTTGCGCTATGTTGGAGATCTTTGTGGACTAAGAAAGATTGATTAAGATGGGTAGGTAGAATATATTTTGGTTGAAATAAAATAGTGGGTTTTAGGGGGCTTGGATTGGGTAGACGAGTGTTTGGACTGTTTTTTGGGCATGTGAAAAGTAGATATGTAGATAAAAAGATTCAAAACCAAAAGTGGTAAAATGGGAAGAACTAAAGCACAAAACCAATGCAAAGTTTAGGGATTTGATGCTTACCCAAATGAAGGAACATTTTGCTCTAATATAAATTAGCGCGGCCTAAACCCAAGCCCCCAAAACTAAATCCAAATTTAACAAACAGAAAACTAAATGTGTATTTTTTTTTTTTTTAAGTGGAGATTTGGAGTAAAAGAAGAAAAGGAATCAAGGAAATAAGTTCATGCTAAAAGCATACCACCGCATGGATTAACATAGTACCACTTAATCTCATAAAGGCCTAACCACCAAAGATCAAGATAAAGCTGTGACTCTAATCACCACTCTAATAGTAAGAGATTAAAAAAAAAAAAGAGGTTTCTAGAAAGAGAAACAAGCTAAAAAGTTTCATTTCAATTTCATTCATAATTTCATCCAAAAAGCTCTATCTTCTAAGTGAATGCAAGAGACTAATTTATAGCCGTAAGAATTAGTGCCCCATTCCCCAAGCTACAAAAATAAGTCAATAGAAATTAAGCACCTAGGGGGGTTGGGGTGGACTAATAGGATTGAAGCATCTATTCTAGCCAATAACATTTAGACAACAATTTAAGCATATTAAAATTAGAAGCTTCTAGGCTAGTGATTAGTTGTAAAATGCATGGCTAGAAATATTGCAGTATTTGTACTTGATTGGTGGTGTCATCTACTATCCTATATCAAGGATTTCAGGAAGACATTTCATAGTTAATTTATTGAAGGTGTCCACTAACTTTTCATAAAATAGTAGCCCCTTAATCATCCATTTGATGACTCAATTAAGCTCTTATTCAAAAGTGTGCATATCTTGACCTACACCTATCCTTGCTCAGTTTAAGCTCCATAAATCACTTAGTACTTAGAATTTAAAGGCATTCTATAGCTTGCTGGAAAATACACATCAGGCTATATCTAACCATAGCTAAACCACTAATTTTGAAGCTTGTTTGTGCAGCTCAAAGTTGACCTACAAAACTAGAAATTTTATGGACAACTTGTGCTAGAAACTCTATTTGAGATAATCCATCACGAGCAAATCAATTATGAACCTAATCAACTTTAGGGATTGATTTGGATTCTTGCCCCCCAAAAGAGGACAAAATCAATGGAATATGCATAGATGATTAAAAGGACTTGGATAACTCCTCCTATCCCCATTAAAGCTAATTAGATGAAATAGGATGAAGAAGAAGAAATCCAACACCACACCTACAACGGGAGATGTCATAACCCCCATACTGACCCAGAAAGGGGATTAGCCAATTCTAGCTATAACACAACAACCGCAAGGTGTCCTAACCATGTTAAAAAATACTAAGGGTGAAAAACCCATATGGAACTTCAAACTTCTTCTATCAATCATCAACAGGCACTCGTAACTGCCCTCGCAGGGATGGAACCAGTACAGATTACTCTTGAAGAGTTGGTTAGTTTATTATGATCCGCTTGAACTTTCAACAATATAGGTCTCCAACTCAAAGGAATCAAACACACCAAGGCTCTATATCAGTTGCTTAAAATGGAAATATTTTTTGCATAGCTAATGAGATGTGACCCCTTCAAACGAAGGTCTAAAAGCGTACAATAGTAGAATGATCTTGGGAACTATTGATGCTAACATAGCTATAGGAGAAACAGAAAGAAACCTAGTTTTTTAAGCCATAGACATCTAAGCTATTTTCAACCTCCTGCTTACTCGAGCATGGTTGCATTATCAAAAAGTGGTGCCTTTGAACCCTTCATCAAAAAGTTAATATGATAGTAAAATGGGTCATTATAATTATAAATGTTGATCCAATGATCACAACAATTTAAAAGAAATCTCCGGTCCTGGAGGTTGAGTAAGATGACAATGACATGGAAATTTAGGGCTTTATAGTAGATGAACGCGCTGTTATGGATTCAAAAGATGAAGTCCCATTTGACTTCAACACCTCCTCGAACAAGAAGCTTAATGCCATGATGAGGAACATGGCTATTTACCTAGGCTCTAGTTAGGGAACATGCAAGGAATGCCCATTCTTTTTCTAAAACGAACCCCTTTTCTCACTTCTTTGGCTTCGAGTATTAGCCTTCTTTTCAAGTGCTCAATATGAAGATTAGAGAGGAAAAGTTCAAAAATTATTTGCAAGACAAGGGGATTTATACATATAACTTGTCTCCATGCCTCTTGAATCTTAATAGGACTTCCATAAAAGGAAAAGGAAGATGCACCTTATTACGAGCTTCCTGAACCAAAATACCTCCCACTTCTGGGGACGTCTTTCTAGGATTTTCAATATTCCACGATTTCACTCTCCTAGAGGAAGAAACTTCACTGAAAACATCCAATCCATAACTTATTGGGCTCACAAAGTCAACCAAAAACCATTTTGGGTTGCTATTTAGGTTATAAAAATGGAAACTTGACGATCCAAGATGGGTGGTAGTAGTGGTTGGCCAAGGTTTGAACCCTAAATAGATAATCACCGATGTGCTTGAAAGGGAGCCTTGGAGAGGATGTGGACAACCAATAATAGGAAGAAAAGGTTCAAGCTAAGCATTGGAGAGATTGATTACTTGACTGCTCAGCAAATAAAAACCTAAGTTTTTACGCTAAATCCTTTTCTATGTACGAGGAAGGTTCTCCCTCTTTTTCAATTGGATTTTTGCTAAAACCAATGTACTCATTTAGGATTTTAATAAAATGAGGCTTTCTCAGTACGATTTTTCTATTTTCACTAATGAAAATCTAATCTCTCTAAAACTCTTAATGAGTAATAAACAAATTTGTAGTAAAACTGATATCCTTAAAAAAAACAAAAATAATAAATATTGGAACAAATAAAGAACTAAATGAGCTCAAATTGGGTTCGTTTTTGACTGTTGAGAAGGAGGAGCAATTACTCACCTCCTTATGAATTTAAGGTTGTCTTGGAATGGGCCTACAAAGAAATGCCTAGGATTGATCTAGACATTACTGAGCATAAGATCCCCTTATATCCAGATATGAAGCCCATCAAACAAAAACTTTATCGAATAAAACTCAAATTAATGACCCTTAAAGATAAAAGAAGAAGTACAAAAACAATTAGATGCCAGCTTTCATAGGGTTCCAATTACCGTAAATGTGCATGTTTTAGATTTAAACATGGCAGGTTTGAAAGATGGTTTCCCCGTTCCCTAGTAAACAATATGGAGGGACATCACTTCTTCTTATTAAAGGATGGTGATGTAAGATATCACCAAATCAAAATGGCTAATGAAAATCAATAAAACATCCATTTTTATCACACAATGGGGTACCTTTTGCTATAACGTGATGCCTTTTCCTTAATAAATTTCGGGGCACACCTATTAAAGGACATCTCATGCTTTTTTGCATGACATGATTCACAAGGAGGAGAGCTCTACATAGACGATGTGATTGTCAAACGAAAAGGTATGAAATGCCATGTCTCTACCCTTAGAAAGTTCTTTAAAAGACAACGAAAATACATGCGCTTGAACCCACAAAGGTGTGCTTTTTGAGTCACATTGAAAAATCTTTTAGAATATGTAGTTAGACAGAGAAGAATTGATGCCAATCCATCTAAGATTAAGGCCATCACCAAAATGCTGCCTCATAGGATAGAAAAAAGCAAATCCAAGATTTCCGTTGCCATATGCAATTCATTAGTCATTTTATATGAGAACTAGCAATGAATTATGTGGTAATCCTTAATAAATTGCATAAAAGATCCAAATTAAGTAGCATGAGCCATGTCAGAAGGATTTAGACACAATAAAGGACCATTTTGCAAACTCACCAGCCACTGAAAGAGGATCTGCCATTGTTGTTTTGTTTGAAAATAATGAAAACTGCAATATGCGTGATGCTATCCCAAGAAAGAGAAGGAAAAGAAAATGCCATTATCACTTGAGCAAAAAGTTCCTTTATTATGAGTTTTGATGTGCCAAGATCGAAATCATGTGTTTAACTCTCGCATGGGCCACTAAAAAATCGCGGCACTACTAGCCCAATAAACAAAGTCAAACTCTTAGCCAAAGGGGATCCGCTAAAATATCTTATGTCTCCTCCCATCCTTCATGGGAGGATTTCACAATAGACAGTTCTATTCTTTGAATTCCATTTGAAGTTCCAAGCACAAAATTCTAATTGGATTCTCTAAGAGGCCATCCCGTAAACTAAGAGGAAAAAATTACGACATTCCTAATGAAGATATCCTCTTGGTCGAAGATAAAACTCAGCAAATGTGCTTTGACAGAATGTTTAACAACAACGGATGCAGGGTTGGCATCTTAGTAGTCTTTCCTCAAGGGTCACACATCCTGATTTCCACTAAATTAGACTTCGGGGTCACAAACTTTGCAGCGTAATCCGAGGCTTGTATCATAGGAATGCAAGTTGTCCAAGCTCTCCAAAATCAAAGCCTTAAATATGTATGCAGATTTGAGTTTAATTATAAACCAGATCACTAAAGTGAAAAGTGAAAATTTAGCACTTTACCAAGCCAACTTAGAAAAAATAACATCCCACTTTAATAAGCTAAGGTTCATTTACCTCTGAAAGAGGATAATCAATTTGCAGGTGCACTTGAAATATTTGCATCCATGATCATTATACTAGGTGAAGAGTTTGATATGATTATCATTACTAATAGAAGAGGCAAGCTAGCATATTGCTTATAAATAAGGAAGGAAAATGAAGAAGCATCCCTATTGTATACTCACATATTGAGTTACCACCACAAATAGGAATGCCCTCACAATTCCTCAAAACAAGCTCAACGTGTACTTCGCCACCTGCCATTAGAATTCATGAAGGACAACGTTACACTTTAAAAGAAAACTGCTTACAGTGTTAACCTATGATCTTAAATGCAGAGGGGGTGGAATTTGTTCTGAATGAGATTGACATAAGTGATTGAAATACCTATATAAATGGACACCTCTTGTTCAATAGCATACAAAGGTAGGCTACTATTGCATGATGATGGATCGAGACTGCTATCAGCTCATGTAAAGATGTAAAAAATGCCAAAAATGTGCAACCATTTCAACATATGCCTTCCTCACAGATACACACCTACTTTACTTTAGCCATTCTTCATTTGCAGGGTCTAAATAACTGGTAATGGATCATGCAGAAGGGGACAAATGGCTCGATTAGTGAGAATCAACTACTTCACTAAATTGGTGGAAACATCTTCGTATGCGATCATAAGTTGTAAGAAAGTTGCACATTTCTTCATAGCAAGCATCATTTACCATTACAAAGTAGCATATATGCTACAATTATGGGACTTAATTCTAGGTGGAGGCTATAAAATCGCCAAAGCAGTACAAGACTCAACATATGCAATCCATTACTTATAGGCCGTAAGCAACTATAGCTTTAGAAGTTACCAATAAAAACATCAAAAATATCCTAAGTAAGATGATAGAATATTATAAATATTGGCTCAATAAAATCCATTTCACATTATGGAGATACCAGGCATCCATGAGACTTTCTACAGAACCAATACAGTTCTCCCTTGTGTTTGGGACGAAGGCAGCACTGCCAGTAGAAATAAAGATTCCGTCATTGTGGTCTACCTTTAAAGGGAAAGTATCTGGAATCAATGGGATACAAGTCTAACACGAAGAACTAATAGGCATTCACGAAAAAAGATTACAGGCCTTACATTACTTACAAAAATATCCACAGACAACAGAAAAGGTTTCCAATTCGAAAGTGTGTTCACAAAACATTAAAGCAATAGATGCAGTGGTCAAGATTATTTGAATGCCCTTTTCACTTCGGTGGACCGACCCCTATTATGTGAAAGAGATTCTCTCGGGGGGCATTAAAGTTCATGGATATAGGTAGGTGTGAGTTCTTATCACGCACAAATTAGATCAATTGAAATTCTATTTCCAAAAATCCACGGAAACGGAGTCAACGAATGGCAGTGAGAGAAAAACCGTCATCACATACCAGCGACATAACAATTTGTGCTGCCAGAACATAATCACATTTGGGTACCCTCACGTTTTAGCTATTGATTTTTTAACCTTGAGCTTTTCGAATTAATATTTTGGTACCTCGCCGTTTATGTTGTTTAATTTTTAGGTACCCTGTGCTTTCTCTTAAGTCCTTGAACTTTTAAAATTTGCATAACCCTAATATTTAAAAACTTTTTGAAATTTTATTTTTGTGCATGTGCATTTTCTTCCATTAAGTAGTACACGATGTTCTCTTTTATCTAGTATTAGAGCCATGTGACCAAATATAATTAAGATTATTAAGCTAATTAATGACTAACTAAGCTAATTAACGGTGATTAGTGCTTGAATTATCACCTGCTTGCCTCGACCCGAATTATTCGCATATTGTTCACTCTCCGGAAGGACTTTCTCCATTAGCACCTCAATTAAATTATATCACTGGCATAGTTTTAGAATTAAAAGCTAAATTAGCTAAAATTAAGATAGAAGTCAAGGAGCTTAAGAAATAAATATTGATAATTCATCTTTCTTTGGTTAACAAAGTTAGACATGGCAGAAAATCTACTTCCAGTACTAGTACTTCTTTTCAGCATAAATATCCTTTCTAAAATTGAAAAAATAAGATTCCCTTTCCTTTGAATGAAATAAAAATTAAAAAAGAAGTAGGAAAAAATCAGGCAAAAAATCAGCTGAAAAAGCAGAAAAAGAAGAAGAAGATGGAGTATAAGCTATTTACTCTTGAAGAACTGCAAAATATGTTCAAAGGAGAACAAAATCCAGAAGAATTAAACAAAATTATGGGCGCAATTAGGGATAAGCATGGCGTATTATCTGATGATAATGAAGAGACTAATAATATTCTATTAGAAGAGAAAATATATCAGCAGATGAATTTGATTAAATTAGAAGATCTTGATATATTACCATTTGAAGAAATTAGGAGAAAACTGGATAAGAAATATATTAAAATAACTGTTAAAAATGAGATCAATGAGATTGGAGAACAACTCGACATATGTGAAACAGAAACCAATCTAGTTGTAATAGCCCGACCCTAACCCATGTTTATTTATTTAAATCATATTTATTTACTTAATTAATCATGTTTATTTATTTAACTCATGTTTATTCATTTTTATCATCTAAGGTTATTTATTTAACCAACTCATGTCTAATGATTCAATTGCACCCCAAATTACTTATTTAATGAATTCCATTATGTTATCTAAATTTTCTGCATGCAATTATCGCATTTAATCATCACAGTTGGGAGATATTTCTTTTTAGGACCCATTTTGCAAGTCAAGTTTTATTTATCGTTTAAATCAGGTGAATCGATAGTAGGCCTCGATAATTATAGTTTAAGAAATTATTATTATTATTATTATTATTTATTTTTTTATAGCCTCGCAAAAATTTAATTTCGAGTTACGAAAATTCAATCGCATACGGTTTACTTCCCTTTCTGGGCCCAAACCGTATAAGCCAATCATAGCCCAACAAGCTTGCATTGTTAATCATGATTTAAACGTAATCTTAAACTTAACCATGGTTAGCCAAAAAAGCTACTTTATGGGAGGTTAAATACTAGCCAAGTGATTATTGTCAACCATCTCTTTCTTTTCTCTCTCAACCCTACGACCCCCCTAACAGCTAGCTGCGGCCACCACTTTCCACTAGGACAGCTGCCAGCCCCCACCACCAGCCATCCCCTACACCTCACACCACATACAACTCTTTCTTTTAAGCATCCAAGTGAGGTAACCCTTACCTTAACCTATGGAATTTTTTGAGTTTTATTGATTCTTAAGCTATGGCGTATGTTTATATGAACCAAGTGATAGTTATTATGTAATTTTTATTGAGTTTAGTAATGTTTAAAGTTGTGGGTGATGAGTTGAAAGTGTGATCGAATGAGTTGAATCATGGAAGTTGAATTCAAGCTTGCTTATTTCATTTGTTGTGATTTTGTTATGGGTTATGTATATGAGGCCTTAAATGATCTTTTTATAATTGTAAGCAGAGAGGATCAAATATTCTTAGGAGAATTGCAAATTACACAGGCATGCACACTGGGAATCATTATAGGCTCCATTATATAACCAGCGAGGTAAATGATCATGATAGCTTGGGTTTGAGTTACTTATAAGAAAAGTTACCCAAGTGTTGGGCTAAACTGAAACCTCACGTTCTCCACTCGCTCTGTAACTCTGCTGCCATATCATGAGTTAAGCTAAACTGGCACCTTTCTAAACAAAGTAATCTAATCCCATATTCTCTCTAAATGGTCTCTGTAACACTGTCTCTTATAGAGAATGATATAACGGAAGCTGGCAAGTGAACACGGTTAAGGATACAATACTCAAGTAATAAAATATATAGCCTGCCATACTACTCTGATTCTCTACCCCACCCAATACTAGGTCATTGAATAACTTACAATTAAAGTACGTACTACATCTCTAAAAATTCCTTAAGAGTATGATGTGTATACTAGCAAAGTGAACGTAACAGGTGTACATACATATCACTTCTTCAGGTCCTTTCCCCTACATCCTACATACCCCCATGAAAACTCTTGTTAAAATGAATGCTCTAAAAGCTACTTCCATTGCTCTTAATACTGTAATAATTCCACCAGCTTAGTATCTCACTTACTTACCATGTTGCTTCCTGGTGATGTTGCTGTGCTCTCTGCATTGGTTCCATGTAATCATTGATATGCTTGCTAAAACATAATAACATGGAGTCTCTCACTCTTGTTGGCTTGATAACCCATGCCGAAGTGCTCATACATATTCACTATGGTAAAGTCTAGTTCACATAACTCCCTGTCCTGATGTGGCCCTCATCAAACCCTTCTTTTGTCTGAGGAAGGTATATATAATCCAATACTGGAATAGTCAAACTAAGATTGTACATAAGGGTTCATCTCTTGCACTGTATGATACGCCAATGTTAAGTATGCTCATATATCTTAGGAGGATTCTCCATAGATTATCACGATCTGGATAAACCTTATTAAAATGCGCCCATTAGGATGGACTCTATAACGTTAATAACGAACTCCAAGGGGCAACTTTAGGTAGTGACCACTACTGTCTATAGCGGTATGGACCACATCTATGGCTAAGAAACTTGTAATAGAGGTCATACAAGTGGCCTACCATGCTAGCAACTAGTAAAGAGATGTGAATGGCCACAAAAGTACCTAACTTCATATTCACTGCATATGGATCCATCTAACAAGGAGGAATATAAGTGAAGAACATGGGAGAGATCAACAGGCATTTCTACTATCATAAATCTCTACTGCCATAATCTCTAATGATATCTTAATACACTTCGCTAAACAACCTTCTCACCCTTCAACCTCTACCCTCCATACTCCATATCCCATCAAAGAAATCAACTAGGCTCTGATACCAAAACTGTAATGCACCCTAATTAAGCATGTTTCACTGTTTGCAATTACTATTCTGATTTCCTCAATTATAGCTGATAAACCCAATGATCGGAGTATTACCGCCGTCCTAAAAGGACAAGGCTTGCTGTAAGTGTACTAGAGGTAACATAGTTAGGCATAACTTCAACCATATGCATTCACCAATCAGCCAACATAAGGTTTATACACTACAATAAAGCAATTCCCCACAGAGCTTACACCTCCATATACTGAAGATTACAAAATACGGCTCCAAAGTATTCATGGTCTATATCACTGCTAAATCATCTAAGTTTTTCTTGCTTACTTATTCTCTTCGGATGACTTGCTAGCATGCTTTTCTGCTGACTTGCTAGCATGATAGCAATTCACTGAGCATTTGCCTAAAACAAAACGTGAAAACATTTCGAATTATGAGCTGAAGCTCAGTATACGCATTCATGTATTGTTAAATGATCAGTGAATAAATTGGTTGGGCGCCCCCTTTGCAATTCATTTTAAGTCAAAACAGTGAATGAGATGAATATTAACTGCAATTGCTGGTTATTATCTAATAGTGAACTTCCTTGATACCATTATGATCTATGGATAGGTGTACATCTACTAAGCCGATGGGGGGATCTGGCCTGAAGCCGCGTGGGTAACTGAAGAGCAACACCCTATAACTAATAACTGATGGGGCACTAATTATGTGAGAAATTACTAATTAAATTGATTCGTTGATGTACTTATCAAAATATTATAATTTTTATAAATACGTGCTGATTTCTAAAGATACAAGCAATGAACATACCTAAAGTCTTTAAAATGCAATCTCACTTGATAATAGTTATGCACTATGGGAAATGATAGATTAGGCCCTGATTTCTATTTAAGAAATATAATTATAGGCATATGTAATTAGTAAACAATGTTGACTTTCATAATTTATGATTATAATAGAAATTCATTGAGAGGCAGCCATAACTCAAATAATTTAATAGAAGATAAGTTCTACCAACATAATTTGAAAACTAAGTCAATTAGGGTAATTTAACTCTAAGTGAAATAATGTTAGAGTAAAACTAATCAAGGTAGAATAATTGAGATCATAAAAGAAAGACTTTGATGGTTATAATTGCCACAGATTTTTGACATTTCTGAGATGGGTAATAAAGGTTTGAGGGCAATTGGAGTGCTAGTAGGTTCAGAATAGCTTTAAACACACCAATTTGGACCAACAAACACTGATCTTGAGCTATCAATCTCCCCACTTCTTTAATTTTATTGCACATACCATACAGCTTAGTTTTCCAAACAAAATAAGGTTCTAAGTACAATCAAACTTGTTACTGAATCAAGGTCCATCTTAGGGAATTCATAACTTTCACCCCTGACCTCCAATTAAGTTATAAAACCCCAATATAAAAAATCAAGAAATCCCGCAACACTTTCATTTATAGTGCAAAACCCAACTACCACAACACGGTTCTGAAAATTGGGCTTAATCACAATTGTGCACAGCTCGGGTCTATCCTGCCCAGTCTTAGAAAAATAGCCATAACTTTTTCCACAGAACTCAAAATGAGGTGATTCAAATGGTATTTGAAATATAACTCATTGATCTATCGACCCACCAAAAATCACAATTTTTTGACTGCCCAAACAGTATAATTTGCTTGTAAACATACCCCTATTTTTGGTCTATCCATAGCCTACTATCTATGCTTTCACATGTTGTTTTCCATATGATTTCCCTCTAAAATCAGTCCTTAAGATCAGTAAACCATACTTGGTTCTTCTCATCATCTTACATAACCATTTTACCTTAAAATACTCCAGAATTATCTTTACATATGTCCTTCAATTCCTCTCTTTACAAAATCACTCCAAACACACCCATAATCACCTTTGCTTGCATAAATGAGCAAATAAACCACTTTTAAATCAATTGGAAAAATTTCCATAATTCACCCCTTTATGCAAAAATCACACCAAATCATTTGTTTCAAGTCAGAGAACACATCAAAGATTCATTTTGCATCAAAGCATAATCAAACAACATGCTTTATGCCAAAATATTTCAAGCCATGAATTACTTGCCAAAACCCTAGCTTCTAACCAACTTAGTTCCTCTTCATCTCATCCAACATCACCAAAAACTCCTACGTAGAGAAAAAAACCATTAAATAACACAAACTATCCAAGAAAAACATACTTCCAATCTTAAGCTTACATGATCATGAAAAACCCTAAACCCTGGCATGCTGCAAACTTAATCAATAATTAAAAACATCAAATAACTCTTATTTCTTCCAAAGAACATGATCCAAACTCAAATCACATAAACAAAGATCAAAATGAAAAAAAAAATCTAAAGGAACAAAGTTAGGGTTACTTACTTGAGCTTGAAAAAGAGACAAAAAGAAGAGAGATGTGTGTGTTTTGCTTGGTTAGAAATGAACCAAAATCACTTGGCTAGCTTTTAACCTCCCATAAAGTAGCTTTTTGCTAATCAAAGTTTAGTGCAAATGATGGTGATTAATTTAATTTAATTGCACCAAAATTTTCGGGCCATAATTTGAGCCTGAAATGAATCAGGCCAAAATCCGGGCCCAAATGAATTGGGCGAAACTAGATGAACTTGGGCTCAAATTTTGCATGGTTAAAAATTAAATCTTGGTGACATTATGAAAGATAATTTATCACCAAATCATATTTACTGGGGCTTAATATTGATTCACCCGAAATTGTTATGTAAATGAAACTCGAATTGCTAAGTGGGGCCCGAAATGAATTCTCCTAACTGGGATGATTAAATAAGATAAATAAATATGAAAAATTAATAACATGGCTTAATTAAATAAATAATATGATTTAGAGTTGGGCTATTACTATGTGTACCTTCCCCGGATAAAGAAAGGATTTGATGAGGGCTACATTACGACAGGAAGTTATGTGAACTAGACTTTACCATAGTGAATATGTATGAGCACTTGGGCATGGGTTACCAAGCTAACAGGAGTGGAAGACTCCATGTTATTATGTTTTAGCAAGCATATCAATGATTACATGGAACAAATGTAGAGAGCATAGCAACATTACAAGGAAACAAGGTGGGAAGTAAGTGAGATACTAAGGTGGTGAAACTATTCCAGTATTAAGAGAAATGAAAGTAACTTCTGGAGTATTCATTTTGTTCACTTTGCTAGTATACACATCATTATCTTAAGGGATTTTTGGAGATCTAGTACATACTTTAGTTGTGAATTATTCAGTGACCCAGTATTGGGTGATGTAGAGAAACGAAGAAGTTTGGCAAGCCATATCTTTCATTACTTAAATCTTATATTTTTAAGCATGTTTACTTGCCAGCTTCCGCTATAGCATTCTCCATAAGAGACAGTGATACAGAGACCATTTGGAGAAAATGGGATTAGATTTCTTTGTTTAGAAAGGTACCAGTTTAGCTCAACTCATGACAGGGTAGCAGAGTTACAGAGCAAGTGGATCACATGAGGTTTTAGTTTAGCCCAACACTTGGGTAACTTTTCTTATAAGCAACTCAAACCCAAACAATCATGATCATTTACCTCAGTGGTTATATAATGGAGCCTATGATGATCCCTAATATGTGTGCCTGTGTAATTTGTAGTTCTCCTAAGAATATTTGATCCTCTCTGCTTGTAGTTTAGTCATTGCTGTGTTCATATTTCACTGTCGCATACTCTAACTCCTTGTTCTTATTCACTTATTGTTTGTAAAGCCTCCTGTATTTTGACCTCAATAAAGTTCAACAGAGCTAAAGATTCAAGGGTCATTGTGAGCTATAAGGTGTTTATGAGTTATGCTAGACCAGTTGAATGAGCTGTTGGCTACAAGCTAATATGCATGGATAGGTGTTTTCATTTATTTAGGAGTTGTATTATATGTTCATTTCTCTTATTTGTTCAAATCTTGGAATTGTGCACTCTGGGTGTGTAAACCGCTGAGTTATGAACTTCGGTGTGTGGCTGTTGAGCTATTAAAATGTTTCTTTCCATTTCAAGTATCTATTGTAAAGCTTAAAGCCTAGATTTAGTCAGTTTGTAGGTGGAACTCTATCCGTTTTGTCCTAGGATTTAAGGGTTTCACTAAGGCACATAGCATATTTGATGTCGAATACAGTAATATTTAAACCCCAATGTGGGGATACCTTTTGCACCTTCCTAAGAAATTATTACACTGTCAAGGTACATGTACCCTTCTAGATAGGGAAAATGCCTTGTAGGGCTATATCTTTAGGTTGAATCAATATGCAATGAACATTACAATGACTACTTATGTCTGTTGATGATAGTTTAGTAGCTTATGGTATGTTACTCAATATTGTATGGGTTATATGTAGTGTGATAAGTTGTCATGCAAAGGAAACATCTATTTTCATCACTAAGACCTCACATTGGCAATGCTCCTATTACATCTAGTCATTGACTTACCTTTGCCCTAGCCCTTAGATTGTTCAGGGTATCATTTCATTGCTCATAACACTTGCTTACTCTATAGTAGTTCTTTGTCTAGACCATTTGCTTTAAGGGCCGCATCTGACATCTGAACCATGCCAAGTATCACTTATCTTTTGCAAGAATGCCTTTTCATATAGTATTTCTTGTAATGGTTGTTTGCTTTACTCAAATATCTGCTTCTATCTAGTGTTGTTTAATTTCTTTCTCCATACCAAGCCTCAAAAGGGCACGTACCTTTTTTTTTTCTAGCATGGCCTTTGATGTTCTTGCAAACTCATTGTTAAGTTTGGAATACGTTTTTTTTGTTCAATTCTAAATGGTTGTCAATATTCCAATACTATTGACTATTATCATCGTTTATTCATTTCCCTGGGAGCATACTCACGCGTGTATCTTATATCTCTTTTATTCATTGTTGAATACCTATATCTCATTCATTTAGTGTTAAGAGCATGTTCACGCATATACCTTATACTCCATTTATGCGTAATGATGCGCTCGTATAACTTGCTCTGAATTCATAAGATGATTCATCTCTCATTGGTGTGGACAATTGTCATAATCCTCTTACTCTCCTTACTTTGAACTTCAACTCCCACACATAGATCTTACATGCTTATAAGTAAACTCCAGCTTTTCTATTCAATCTTATTGCTATACCTGAACTGATTTCATATGAGCAAAGGCACGTTTCTAATGTAACTTGTTCAATTTATTTACTTATCCATTGGTACTTTACTCGTCCAATCCATTGATCTATCCATTGCACTTTACCGGTCCAATCTATTGATCTATTTATTGCACTTGTAATTCTGACACCTATATTTTATATCCTCATAAGTTAACTTTAGTAATCCTTATTTAATCTTATTGCCGTACTTGACTTGGCTCCATATGAGCAAAGGTATGTTCCTACTACAGCCTATTCAATCCATTTATCTATTCATTAGACCTTACTTGTTCAAGCTGTTTATTTATCCATTGTACCTTGTTTATCTAATCTATTTCTCCATTTATTGTATTTTGTTTGGCCACTCTCCCGATTGCATTTATCCCGTCAATGGTATCTAGAAAGTCACCTTGTTGGAACTCAGTCGCTGGTCATCTTGTTTTTAAATCATCAGCAAAACTCAAAGGTAACCGAGTTATCTTTCTTTTTGAATAACTATGTATTGGATCCTTTACAATCAATATTTTTAAACCATAATTCTTGTGGTATTATGTTTTAGAATTTTGGATGCACTCATGGTTATCTTTATTCTAACCATCTCATGATAATCTCTCCTTTATTAGCCTTTTCTAGCCTCATTGTTCATTTCTTTTCTATGCAATGATTTGCTTGGCCAACAATTCCATCACTCTCATCCCTAAACATGGTCATTTCATCACCCATTATCAACCGGGAGCAGATCCTTGAGTAGTCCAATGAGGGAAGATTATGTGATGCATTAAGAACATCAGATGAGGACTTTTTGATAAGGGCATAATATCAAGCACTATCTAATTATGTTGGAGTGAGCCAAAAGAAACATTAAGTATAAGGTCAGAGCTAACCTAAGCAAGCATTAAGAGAGAAAATTCAAGTACATGTTAAGGTGATACAGGATCGACAAAAGAGTTGTGCTGGCAAAATAAGGAAATAATCAAAGTCTCAGATGGGTTATAAAGTATTTCAAAAGGCTTTTCTACTCAAAGGTAATAAGAGATTGACTACCCAAGGACAATTAGGGACTCGTTACATTGGGCCTTGTAATTCATTGAAAGGTTAAATCCTGTAGCTTGTTGACTACACCTACCTATTGAAACCGAACACATATGTAACGTGTTTTATAGCTCATAATAGTATCAGAGTACTTATCAGGGTATACAACAGTTTCCATTAGTGGACAAGGTCATGAACCAGTAGTGAGCACCTCCTCACTAGTAATAAGGTTCTTTTCTTTCGAAAAGAATATGAATTTTGAGCCAAAGTAATTGAGTTCATTGAAGCTAGTGTGTAAGAAGTATCCGAATCTGCTACTGAAACATGGGATTAAGCAATTATATAATACGTAGCCACCCTTAGTTAGAGTACATTGGACAAATTATACCTCTTTAGAGGGAAGTAATGAGAACCAACAGTCCTTGTGTATTTAAAGTAGCATTGGATACATTGGCAAGCATTATAAGTTTCGAGGACGAAACTCTTTAAGAGGGGAAGGCTGTAATAGCCTGACCCTAACCCATGTTTATTTATTTAAATCATATTTATTTACTTAATTAATCATGTTTATTTATTTAACTCATGTTTACTCATTTTTATCATTTAAGGTTATTTATTTAACTAACTCATGTCTAATGATTCAATTGCACCCAAATTACTTATTCAACGAATTCCATTATGTTATCTAAATTTTCCGTATTCAATTATTGCATTTAATCATTCTAGTTGGGAGATATTTCATTTTGGGATCCACATTGCAATTTAAGTTTTATTTATCTTTTAAATCGGGTGAATCGATAGTAGGTTTCGATAATTATGGTTTAAGAAATTATTATTATTTTTTAAATTTTTTTATAACCTCGCAAAATTTAATATCGAGCTACGAAAATTCAATCGCATACGGTTTACTTTCCTTCCCGGGCCCAAACCGTATAAGCCAATCATAGCCCAACAAGCTTGCATTGTTAACCATGATTTAAGCTTAACCTTAAACTTAACCATGGCTAGCCAAAAAAGCTACTTTATGGGAGGTTAAATACTAGCCAAGTGATGCGATTCATTTCTAACCAAGGGGGAAAAAAACACACACACACTTACACACACACACACACCCCCATCTCTCTCTTTTCCCTCTCAACCCTACAGCTTCCCCCCCAATAGCTAGCTACAGCCACCACTTTCTCCACCAGGGCAGCTGTCAGCCCCCACCACAACCACCACCAACCATCCCTCACATCTCACACCACATACACCTCTTGCTTTCAAGCATCTAGGTGAGGTAACCCTAACCTCAACCTATGGAATTTTTGAGTTTTATTGATTGTTAAGTTATGGCTTATGTTTATATGAACCAAGTGACAGTTATTATGCAATTTTTATTGAGTTTAGTGATGTTTAAAGTTGTGGGTGACGAATTACAAGTGTGATCAAATGAATTGAATCATGGAAGCTAAATTCGAGCTTGCTTATTTCATTTGTTGTGATTTTGATATGGGTTATGTATATGAGGCCTTAAATGATCTTCTTATATTAGATTGTGGTGCTTTGGATGCTTACTTGAGATGGCCATAACCTAGGGTTATGTGTTTACACATGGATTATGGATATTTTTCGGATTTTTGCTGCAGTCACGCACTGTCTGAGTTACTGGGAATAATTGGTTTGTCGAAAATTTGTACTATAGGTGTTAGATGATATTGGGAAATTTCTGGCAAAATTTTGTGAATTTTGGAGATGTACTTTATGAGTTATGAATTTTCGAAGTGAACTGCCCTACTTTGGTGTAAACTGGGCTGTTATTTCAATTTCTATACAGCGTATACTTAGAGGAAAATTTTGAAATTTTTACTATAGATTGTCCATATTATTCTCGAATTTTCTATAAGATTTTAGGAATTTTGATTGAGTATTTTGAGTTTGGTGATTTTTGGATGCATTTTGAGTAATTGTATAAAGTGCAATATAATGATTGAGTGAGATTGATCATGCACTCACTTTGTGTATTTTGGGTCAAGTAAGGTCATTTAAGGGGGAAAACAAATGTTTATGGGATTTAATGGGGCATTTAGCTCAATTATGGAGAGAAAAAAAGACAAGTATGTATTGTGAGAGTATATTTATGAGTTATGGACTTTACAAAGGAAAATACCAAGTTTAGTGAGTTTAATAACTTCTATGGTTTTCAACGACTCATTTGGGGTGGAAAACTATGTTTAATGGACTTATGAAGGAAATATTAGAAGTTGGGAGAGTAATGATTCAGAAATCATGTTTATCGAACCAAGCAAGTGTCATTTATGTTATCTTGAACCAAGTTATACCTCTCTTGGCCTCACACTATCAAGTATCGGGCCAATCCAGTGCACTCCATGCCAATTCAGTGTGCTCCATGTTATCTTGAACCAATTTGTACTTTAATGGGCCTTAAAACCTGTATTAGTGGTCTGTTTCAGAAAGACCAAAAAAATTAATGATCCATTGACAACCATTATGACCTTCGCTACTTTTGTTCTCATTGTGGCTTATTCTATTTTCATTTACTTTATATCATATTTATTGACTTTCATTTATTCAGTTTTAAAGTTATATCGAACTTCTTAACTTATATATATCATTTAAGTATTTGCTAACTATTACAGTTGCATTAATTACTCAGTTTCTATCAAAGTTATTCAAGTATATGTGTGAATATCATTTACTGACTATAGATACCTACAATTATATGGACAGCATCAAGGCCTAGGTTATCATTCCCCATTATGCATAAGTCCTATCAAATCGCAACCTATTTATCAAGTCAAAAACATGTTTTACAAGTCAGATTACATTCTCAAGATCCCAGGTATGTTCATTACTTGTATCTTTAGCAATCATAGTGTATTTATCAAAGTTATCATGTTTTGATAAGTATATCAATGAATCAATTTATACAGTAATTTATAATTTAATTAGTGACCCATCAGTTATTATCTATAGGGCATTTGCCATCCAATTACCCGCGTAGCTTCAGGCCAGGTCACCCGATTGGCTTGGCAGGTGTATACCGATCTATAGATTGTAACAGTTACAAGGGACTCACTTCCAACTGATAGTTAGCAATGCAGTTTTACATTTATATTAGTCACGATTTTAACTTAAAATGAATTGCAAAACGGGCCCAATCAATATTGCAAGGTCATTTTACAATACAGTAATGTATGTCCTGAGCTTTCGCTCACCATTCGAAATGTTTTCCTATTTTGTTTTAGGCATGCACAGGAGTTGCTTTATTCTAGCACGCCAGCTGAAGAAATCGAGGGTCCAGGAACTTCTGGATGGGTTCATAGTGGTGCCTGTTCATGTTATATAGACACCATTAGATAAACACTACAGTAGATAGTGATGTAAGTTTATGGTGATGCAAACTTTAAGTTAGTTAGTCGTTACTTGTATATGATTGGATGAAGTTTGAAGGTGTATATAAGTGACCATGTTATATCCAGTCATGCTGTATAGGGCCTTGTCCTTCAGGACGGCGGTAACGCCCTATTCATTGAGTTTATCAGTTGTAACGGAGATTACGGAGATAAACAGTTATGCAGGTACAGTGGGGGCATTACACTAGTTAACAATGTCGTTTCCAAGCCTAAAGAATTTGGTGAGCCTTCTAGAAGAAATACTCATTTCTTAAGACCAAGATACATTCTGGTAAGACGTACAAGCAATTTTTCCTTCACATTTATCCAAGGAAAATCATGACCTTTAAAGAAATTGGTCTTACTCCAATTAGCCAAACTGGATATATCTTAAACATAGATGGAGCTCGTAATAGAGAAGAAATATTTAAGCACTGGAAAAGAGGAATCAATAGTATCTTAAACCTATATACTACATGGACTGCAGCAAACTTCCTAAACTATATAAAACATAGTTTTTCTGATACCATAGCTGACTGATATGATTTATTAAGTGAAGACAGTAAGAATGCATTAAGAATGATGGAAACACCAGCTGCTATGTCCAGAAATTTGTGCAAAGAAATCGAAATCGAATTCACCGGAGCTAAACTTGATTCTGAAGAAAAAGTAAGAGAATGGCAAAGAAAAATTAACAACATAGAATTATGGGATATGAGATAACTAGAAAATTATATTGTTGAATTCAGTCAATATTATTACAAAATTGGGCACCATAAAGCTAATCTTAGTATGTTCTATGATAAATTGTCATATCCAATAAACTCCATAATTAATAAAATATACATGGCGTGTCTTGAACGAATAGATGTTGTTGATACCTTGGTTCAAGAATATCTTATTTAAGAAAATGAGTTAATGAGCAGTGTCTTAATCTTCAGAAGCAAAAGAAGATTAAGAAGTAGTTTTTAACTTGCTAGAATTCCCTCACCAATGGGGAAAGGAATCTGAAAAAAGAAGGAAAAGAAAATTCTATAAGAAAAAGAGCTTTAATAAGCAAAAGGGCGAGAAATATAAGAGGAAATATTATAACGAACTAAGTCCTAAAAAATGCAGATTTTTTAGGAAATCTGCATATTGCCCTGCAGGGAAAAACAACTGCAAATGCTGGGCATGCAGAGAAGTAGGGCATTATGCTAATGAATGCAAAAATAGAAAGAATAACAAGCTTACTGAAACCTTAGGCAGCCTAGATTATATTGAACTTAGTGAAGATGAGGCATTAGACCTAGCCCTAAGTAATAATGAAGGGATTGTTAAAATCATATTGGATAATAAATATGAAGAAAGTAATTATGAAGAAACAAGTTATATGATGGAGAGAGCTCTGTCAACCTTTGTGATCTTCAAAGAGAAAAGTTTGTTGCAGATGATGATCATGAGGAACTCAACAAAGATTAGGTTCTTTCTATAATCCAAAAAGACATGATCCATAAAAAATCCATCTTTCAATTAAAAAGCAAATGCCTATGTGAAATGATGAAAGGAGATTTGGAGATAAAGGATTGTGAGTATAACATTGGGGAAGTTAATCTAATTAATTAGGAAAGTATAGGTATATCCATATCAGAAGTGTCCAAGTTCAAATCACTCCAGTACAATATTATGGTAAAGATATTGATCTTTATGCTTTACTCTATGATATTAGGCATACCAAATTTAATAATCAAATTATCAAAGGAATTAAGACTAATCTATGTGATGGATTGGTATGATTTAATTGTTGTCCTGGATATTATGTGAGCCTAAAGGATGAGTTTGCTAAAAACTTCATATCTCTTAAGATAAAAAAGGTTAGAATGGACATGCAAAGAGGAGGTTATCCTTTAAGGATATTTTGAAAAATTACTACAAATTAGATAAAAAAATAGACCCTCAGATTAAGGTAACAATGATAGAAGCAGAAAAATTTGAAAGTCCTACCCCTATGCAAAAGATCCAGAGGATTAAGTCCAATCCTCAGGAGATAAAAATTAATCGTTCATGGATATCTAGCTTTGCCAACCTACAAAGATCAATAAGAAAAATATAATAAAAATTGATAAGGAGGGCAAAATCACCATTAAACTCCAATTATTAGGAAGCATGAATACAAGGTCAGATTGCAGAGAAGGATGTGTATTAGCTAAAGAAGAGCCTAAAGAAGATGATACAATTAGCATAACCAATAAAATGCGTAGAATGAGTTTTGAAACTACAAGGCCTAGTATAGATCGAAGTATGAGTCTAGAGAGAAAGGTTAGTAGGTACAAAACTAGAACTATTAGTGAACCAATCTACGAGGATGAATTACTCAAAAATATGACTATGGAGATATGCTATGAAGCTACTAATACAAATCCTAACAGCATCTGTACCCTTATAAAAGTATGTTTAAAGAGATATAATAAATATGAATTGTGTGCCTATATTAATAGTGGTTGTTCTATATACTTCGGGAAAAGATCATTATTTTTAGAATTTATGTAGAAAATAGCCAAGAATGCTTTACAAGTTAGGATAAGTGATAATAGTATAATGAGCCACAATGAAGTTATAGAAGTGTTATCCATAGAATTAGGAGGAGTTAAATGCATTACACCAGTTCTATGGGCTACTGATCAACCCTCTCATGATATGATCATTGGAAATAATTTTCAAAGATTATATTCCCGATGCACCTAGACCATAAACCAAATGATATTCATAATTAAGGGTCACTCAATTCCTATTGAAAAATTAAGGCTTACATTTATCAGAAAATTGAGTTTACATACAGCCAGCGTGGTGAAAAGTTAATGCCAGCACAACATAAGATAGCATTGATAATTTCATTACTCGAGTTATCTATCAAAGAGCAAATCGTTGAACAACAAGAAAAATTATGCGAAGAACTGTGTTTTGGTAATCCACTAAAATTTTGGGATAAGGATAAGACATTTGCAAAAATTACCTTGTTAAATCCTAATACTATTATTTAAGTTAAACAAACGGTGTATACACACCAAGAAATCTAAGAATTTGATAAACAAATCAAAGAACGTCTGGATAAAGAATTAATTAGAAATAGCAAGAGTCCTCATACCAGTCCCGCTTTCGTGGTAACAAATCATGCAGAAAAAAAGAGTAAAAGCAAGAATGGTAATCAATTATAAAAAGCTTAATGACAATACTATCTTTGATGGTTATTATATTCCTAACAAAATAGTCCTTTTTAATAGAATTCAAGGAGCCTCTTGGTTCTCAAAAACGGATTGCAAAAGTGGATATTTGCAAATAAAAATGGATGAGGAAAGCATCCGTTTAACTACATTTAGTGCCCTGTAAGTACATTATGAACTGATTGTAATGCCATTTGGTTTTCAACAAGCACCTTAAATATTCTAAAAAGAATGGATAATATCTTTAAAGACCTTAATCATTGTTGTTTAGCTTACATCAATGATATCCTTATCTTTTCCAAAATCATAGAACAGCACAAAGATGATGTCTTAGTTGTCACCCAGATATGCATTGATCATGGTATCATACTTGAAAAAAACAAATGCATTTATACTGAAAAAGAAATTGAGTTTTTAGGTCTAGAGACAAAAGCCAGATAGATCATCTAACAAAAACATATTCTGGAAAAAATAAAAAATTTTTCTAAAAAAATTAAAGATAGGAAGCAGTTAGAAAGATTTCTAGGATGCCTTACCTATGCTTTAGATTTCATTAAAGATTGGCTAAGCTAAGAAAACCATTGCAGCAAAAACTCAAGAAAGATGCGAGTTGGACATGGACCTCTAATGATAAAAAGATAGTCCAGAACTTCAAAAAGATGTGCAAAGATCTTCCTGTTCTTAATTTACCCAATGAAGGAGATTATTTAATTCTTGGGATAGATGCCAGTAATGAACACTGGAGTGTGGCACTCAAAATTAAAGGAGGAGAAAAACTCTGCAAATATTGTAGTGGACGTTTTAATCAGGCAGAATGCAACTATCCCACATTGAAAAAAGAAATCCTCGCCGTCATAAGGGGAATTAAAAAGTTTTTAATCTTTTTAGCCCCAAAACCTTTTCTTATTCGCACTGATTGTAAAGAAATACTTGGTTTTGTGAAAAAGAATTTATCAAATATGCAAGCACAAGGGCGACTCCTGCATTGGCAATTATGACTTAACCAGTTTTTCTTCTCTATTGAACATATATAGGGATCGAAGAGC
This sequence comes from Carnegiea gigantea, assembly GCA_029747015.1. Classification (NCBI taxonomy): domain Eukaryota; kingdom Viridiplantae; phylum Streptophyta; class Magnoliopsida; order Caryophyllales; family Cactaceae; genus Carnegiea; species Carnegiea gigantea. The sequence goes on from JAKOGI010002099.1 coordinate 124,780, forward strand.
TCTCTAGCAGATAGTTTAACTTGAGAATTCGCTAGTGGTGATCATCAAAGCCGACCTTCTGCTAGAAAAGGAGGAAATCCTTAGTGAAATGTCATTCCTATTAGAATAGGTTTCTTCTTCTAAGAGAGTCCTTATTGATAACTTAGAATTCCATACAAAAAGTAGATCACATTTTGGCCAACTATCTATTGCCTACCTAATAACCCAAAGATTTTTCCTTCTAGAGTTACAAGTTAATTACCTTAAATGTCCTCATAATGTCCAAGAAAAAATAAGTTCTCATGTCTGAGAAAAATGGTTCAATGAGTGGTATGCAGTCTGCATCTACATTTATCATCATTATTCCTATGATATTTGGGAGTCATGGGATACAACAATCTACTTTTCCGATAGGTCTGGAGTTGGTGGTGTTAGTTTCTTAGCAAATTCATTATTTCCAAATGATCCTATCTATAAAGCCTGGAAATACGGGATGGTACTTTAATTCATAGAAATCCCAGATCCAAAATTCTGATTTTTCTCAACCCTAACTAATTCTAGCAATGCATATTCAGAAGGATTTATTGGATTCTCACATCTCCTAATGGTCCAATGAAAGTTTCAGTTCACATATGCCTAAATTTAGAAGTTTATAGTGCCCTAATTGAGTATGAAAATGGAAAAGCTAAACGAGCCCATTATCTTATCCAGGTCGTTAATTGCGACGATCTCAATGATTATCGATAAGAATGGGCTCCTGGACGACCAGTACATCTAGTTACTGATCATGCTTTATCAAGAGAACATTTATCATTAATGTTGGGCATTAATCGAACAAGAAAAAATATTAATGCATTGTGAAAACACTACTTTCGCCTATGATAATGAGTTTAAAGAATACATGAAGGTGGAAGGTGCAGCATCAGAGGATATTTTTGATTATCTCTTTGATGTTGGAGCTGAAAAATTTTTATCAGAAAAAAGGAAGAAATATCTCCTTGAATTATTTGAAGAATGGAATCCAAAGCATCTTAAGCAAACTGATGAAGGTTTTGATGATTATCCAGATAATGATGATCTGGAAGATCTAATTGGAGATAAAGACATGCAGAATCTTAATAATGATGATGAGTCTTATCACTATTAAAAGCTCTAAAAAGTGGTTGCTCCATTATTATACTATTTTAACAAGTGCCTGATCTGTAAAATAAAGCAGTATACTATAGCCATCAGTGTGCACTATAAACATGTGAAAAATCAATGTGTACTGTAGCCATTAGGGAATCCTATGTACCCCCATCCCCTCTATAAATAGGGAGGTTGAGTGCTGAAAAGGGACACGGCTATTTAAGCATTCTTGAGCACAAGAGAAGTTGGGATTCTCTATTTCTCTATGAGCAAGAATCTCTAATGATTTTAACTTAACTCCCTCTTCAAGATTTCCATTGTAATATTTCCACTTTCAAGCTTTCAATAAAAGAAGTTTATCAGTAGGGAACGTTATCCAATCAAACCTTGTGTCTTAAGTATTATAATTTCTTGATTAAAGATCTACTATCCTTTAAAAATATAAAGAACTTGATTAGTGGCTACGGTCCGGTGTAGAAAACAAAACGAATCTGTCTATGCCTAATCTAAGAAAGGTGTGGTTGACATAAGCAATCTCTGTAAACCGGAAGCTAGAGGAATGTCAGAGCCCAGCGCCAACTAAGTTTAGGTAATGGTAGAAACTATCTAATTAAATTTTAACTATTTTACTAAGCATGGTGGGCCTATAACCATAGAAAGTATAATATCTAAGATATAAGTAATAGATTGTGATAACTAGTACCAGTAAAGTCATTATAAGAAGTTAAAACGCTTAAAACACGTATAAATAGCTTATTTGCATATTTTACCCAAATCTGAGGGTCTTTCTACAATTTGTAAGAGTTTTTGATTAAAAGAAAAAATGTGGAGGGGTGTTAAAAAAACTAAAACAAGTTTCTAGAAGTAGCTGAAAATTATTATCAATAGGTGAGGGGTGAAAAAATTATTTCAAAAAAGGTCGAGGGGGTAAATATGACTGTTTCAGCCAACAAATCTTTGCCGCCAAAATCTAATAGGCATATAAAGTGGCCGCTATTAAGGCCCACCAGCATTTACATTTTGTCGCAAGTCCAAACAAAGATCAGGAAGTTGCAAATCATCAGCGGAAAAAAAGAAAAAAAAACTTTGCAGTACATAAATATGCCAAAAAAAGACCATAATACATCGAATCATCGACTAAAGAAAAGGAAAAAACTTTATAGTACATAAATATGCCAAAAAAAAGAGCATAATACGTCGACCCACTTAGGGTCCATCCCAGCATTTATAAAAAAGATAATAATAAGTGAAAATGTAAAAAATCAAATTAAGGATAAGAACAAAAATTAAAATAAAGCACACAATTGATAATAATTGTTTTAATGCCCAAAAGCTAAAGGGCTTATTATAAAAATGCAAACTAAATCCAAAACAACATATATCGTAACAAAAGGTACCATTGATCTTGATAATGTGGGGGTGGCTAACCCTAGCTCCTCTTCTGACACAGGTGGAAAAAAGTCACGTCACAACCCTCCATAATAACCTTCTACTTCAGAGATGTGACATACACTTGATTAACCTTAGCGCTTGCAGGCACCATAGGCATGAACACCCACACTTAGCAAGCTTGAGCTCTTGTTCAAGCTTAGCAAGATTGGGATCTCAGTGAAACATAGGAATTGTCTTGTGTTTGATCACACTATCTAGACAAGGGCATTGGGAAAATATAAGCAAACTATCCAAGCAAATCAAGATCATGAACTTGAACTTTCGATTTGACATCTAAAAACCTATGATATCCATCAGTGGACCATCCATTGAATTTTCTTCTTACAAGGAAAAAGACTCTTTTCCTGTAATGGAAGAGGGTAAACAATGTGATCCATGACTTTGATTATGCTTTTTCCGACCAAGTACATGGGCTGCAATGTAATCAGACATACTTTTGGCAGGTTCGATAAGCTACATGCACTATCAAAGCCAAACCTGTAATAAGAAATTGGAAAAAAATAATACATGGAGAAATTCCATTGTAAAGGCTAATAGTGTAAGCCAGCAATTATGAACTTCTAGCAGCAGTAGACTACCATGATTGAGGATACGGTTACAAGACATAACAATTTCATCTGAGTCAATAATGGTCTCTGTCAAGACCATTGGCATAGGGTTCTTCCCTTAAGAATTTGAAGAATTACGCATGCAGTGGAAGTTAAGCCCTTTGGGTTGACAAATAGACAGGATCAAATAGAAGAAGTATGCCATGTGGATTTCCCTATTCGACGATCCTCCCCTTGGTGCAAATCACTTTGTGACCCATAAGAGGTTAACTGATTGACTATCCGTAGCCATCTTACGCTCCCAGTAAGAAAAATAGAGTAGCAACTAAAGGTTCTCACATAATTGCCTCAACTGCTTCTTAGTATAATGGATTAACCTTTCCGAAGAGAAAACCCTAGAATTACCCTCAAATTCCTCCATAAGAGGGCAGATCTAGCTTCATGAGAACTAAAAAACATGAAGCTCCCCTCCAAAATTATTGCATTGTAGTCAAAAAATTAGCGTCTAATAATCCAATCCACAAAGGGAAAGTAGGCTTATGAAACTCTCATGAACAATCTTTCTCAAACCCTTCATGCCAATGTGATTCAACTAAGAATCAACGACCTCATCAAAGGAAGCTTTGAGGAATGAGAAGAAACTCCAGAATGATTGGCATGCTCAGATTAAGAGTCTTTAAAAAAAATTAGTTTAAATAGCTTAGGATTTAAAGACCCAAAGACCCAAATCATGCTGCTGAGTCAGTAGCCCCAAACTAATGCGATTCACCTTCTCTTTTCCACTTATTCATAATATTTCGAGATTTCAGCTTTGAAAATTAAGTTACCACAATATTTTGCAAATATGCTTGTACAAATTTAGGGGGAAAAAATCTTTGTTCTTGTTGTCCTTTCTTCTGATTATCTCATTTCATTCTTTCATTTTGAATTTTTCTTATAATTAGTCTTCATTTAAAATTTCTACATCGGAAAACTAGAGGGATAAATGGGGTTTACTATGGACCACCTTTTATTTTTTTAATTTTTTTCCAAGTTTTTCTTGTGGTATTCAAAATTTTTGGGAATCTCTTGTTGGTTCACTCGACCCTACATATAGCATTAACACTCCAACATTGAGCATAAGTTCAATAATGTGTGCAACTACTTAGTATTAACACTCTAACATCTTGCATAATTCTGGAAATGTTTGTAGAAAAAAGATCAGTCAAATAAAAAAGGGGATTCATGGTCATGAGTCATTCATAACAAAGTAGACAAAAAAATACAAAAATACATTGTCCATGAAACCATCGTTTTAAATAAAACAAAAAAGTGTTTGAAATGTGATAAGTGCTTAATATATGCATCATTTTAGGGCTATTTTGTGTCATTTTTAAGAGAACTATGTGCTTAATATTATTATTTATACTCCTATTCTCGATTTATGCTTGGGTATGGTTGTTTGGAGTGATTTGTAGGATTTTAGGCCTTTTACCCTAGCATTTGACCCTTAATAGATGTAGTTTGACCTCCCCCATGGACACCCATGTGCTGCTACGCCCGTGGAGCAAGAAAAGAGCAGAAAACCGATTTCAGTACAGACCATGGTCAGACCGTAGTGCCTGCCACGAACCATGGTGAACAGAGAAACCGTTGCCTCTTCGTTTTCCTTCGGTTGTGCGGGTGAAATCATCCTGGTTTTCTTATGAGTAGGGCGTCTCTCAGCAGCAGAAAATGCACACATCCCATTCAATTCCTTTTCCTCTCTTTAAGTAGATTAGGATTGTAGAGAGAGTTGAGAGAAGTAGAAGAAGAAGATTCACGAGGAAGTGGGATCGAGTTCTGCAATTGAAAGATTCAAGCACGCATTTTGGCTGAGCAAACTCTTCTCTCTTCTCTTCTCTTCTCTTTTTAGATTTATCAGTTTAGAGTAGTTAGATGTTTAATTTAATCATGTGTGAGTAGTTTTATTTTATCTGGGGATTTAGTAGTATATGAAAGTGTTGTTGGATCATGTTTAATTTAAAGGATTGTGCTTATCTTCGTTATTGGTTTGATTTCGTTCTGTCAAGTGTTACTCAAATTGTTAGTGGATTTTTAGCCAAAATTTGCTTGCACCATTGAAACAATCGGGTGAAAAATTAAAAGGTGACATTTGATTGTTGGACTGTTTGATTAGACCTAACATAACGTCGTCTCGAAAGAGAGATTTACATGTGAGGAGGACTAGAAAGTAACCGAAGATAATTAACTTGGATTAAGAAGAATTAGTTCAAAAGAATGACTTTTGCTTAGTTTAGGCAAATTTGGTTTAGTTCCAAAGAATAGACTAAATTTTTGCATAAATTGTAATTCCTCGAGATTAACCAATTAGAGAAAAAAAAGCACATGTTAATCGTTTTGATCCAATCACTTATCATATCTACATGAATTCCTGGACATAGTTTCCATGATTGATTTAAAAATTAGTGAATTAGAAGTTGTTAAATCGAACCCTTTGAATTAGAATTGTACTTAGTGCATACTGATAAACAAGGCTCGATAGATTACATTAGTCCCTAAGAAACGATATCTTTTATCTATACTATGAGCTACCCGTGCGCTTATAGTAGTGGTCAAGTTATTGGCGCCGTCGCCGGGACTAGCATCGAATATTGGGGTTTTCTTAATACGTTTGACTAAGCATTTTGTTTTTCTTTGAAAAGAAAAACACAAAAAAATTGAAAATTAAAAATAATAAATAAAATTTTTGAGAAAGAAACAATGGCAATTTTTCATTTTCCCTAATTCGCGCATGAATTATTTTGGAGATATTTTAAGCGTTTAATGGTATCCTTGCTCAATATGGTTATTGTGTTGGTAAATGGGAAACCCTAGACATTGTTGATAAGGGTGTGAATAGTAAAACTTAAGCTCTTTTAGAATATTGGGATTTTCATGGTAAAAATGTTTATGAGGCATGGTATTTGCTTGAGTGGATTGCATGGGATTCATTTGAATTTGAGAAGGCTAGTCATGTTTCTAGATATTTATTTCCTAATCCTTGTGCATTCTATTCTAGATCTTATTATGCTCCTTTTTGTGTGATTTATATAATTCTTCTGACCATGATATAAATTCATGTCCTTGTCATGCATGTTATGCGCAACCTGGCTTTGTATCACCCTGGGACAATACTGAAGTTGTCTTGATCTTACCTGATTCATCCTTTCCTTTAGCTCAGTGCATGGGGCTTGAGGTGGGTGAGCCTTTGAGGGAGTCGCTAGGTTTAGTGTTGTTGATTTTTGTTTTAAGTCAAAAAATACTTTAGAGGAGGTGCATGATCTAGCTGAGATACCCTTAGGGGGTTCATGTGATGTGTTTATGCATGAGGAATCTCCTAACCTTGGTTTTGATAATATTACTCTCCCTAATCCTCTTGATCATTCTCATGTTTCACCTTTTTGTTCATTACCCACTCTTTCCCCGAGTATTACACTGATGCGCCCATTGATTACCCTATGATTTTTTATGCTAATTGATTTAGGCTATGAGTTTAACATGTTCAATATGCTTGTTGGGAATGCTAATAATTTTGTCACCGTAGGCTGCTTTAGTGGGTTTAATGCCTCTCTTGATCCATATTACATATGCCTAGAGGACTTGCTTAGGAAAATCACATGGACTACATTCTTTAATCATTCCTATGATTTTTCTATGGCCATGCATTGACAAAGTTAAGAGGACGCTTATACGCTTGGCTATGATTTTGGTTATTGTCTCTTACCTTTTATTTTCTGAATTGTGTTCCCAGAAGTTTGATAAGCTCATGCATGCATTGACGGCATCTGATTTAAAGAGCCGAGTCTTGACATCGTGATGGAGTGGCTGATGCTCCATATGCCTCGGGTATTACGATGCCGCACCGCTTTGGTACACTCTGCACCTAACCTGGTGAGATCGTTACATTTTGTTTTCCATTCCCTTCTCTTACTTTCTTTCCTTTGAATAATAGTGTTTTATCTAAGCATGGGGGAAGGGTAGCTTCAGATTTTCTATTTTGGTTCTTAGTTTGCATACATGTTAGAGCATATAGTTTTTGATTTCTTTTTATTTCCATTAGTGTGTTGCACTTAGTTGATTTTTAGGTTTGCATATAGGATTGCATAGAGCAATGGTGAGGATTGGTTTGAGATAGCCTCCGATGATATGTTTGTTAGGCAAAATAGTTTTTATGAGCTTAAGCATCTTTTGGTGTGTAATCCCTTTTGGTGCTAAAATTTTTGAAGGTTTTATGAATACTTCTTGTTTTGACCCTTGTCTCGATTGAGAACTTTATTATCCCTTAGAGTTGTTGGTACTAATGTTGGTACATGGAGTTATTTTATGAGCTTAATGAGACTTTGGTAGATATCCCATGAGATTTTGAGCCTTATTTGGACTATTTATTATATTTAGTCTCATGTTTCTTTCATGTGTGCGACTCTTCTATATTGTATCTCTAGAACTAACCGACATTTTTGTTCAAAACCACATTAACATGTGCATATTTGATGATATGATAGAGGCATTTCTTTTTTTGGCCATTTAAGCCACATAGCCTAATAGCCTACCCTTGCGTTACATATTTTTCTCCTTTGCTAGCCCTTTTGAGCTTATATCCGTTTTTGTTGCGATCCTTTCATATTAGCCCTCAGCCAAATACATGTTCTTACTCTTAAGTCAAGTCTATGGAGCATCACTTCAAGTATGTAGTGGGTGGTTTTAGGGATAACTGAATTTTAAGGTGGCTTTGCTATGTTGTTTTGTTGAGAGATTGATGATATTGAGCATTTGCTTTGATTCCCTCTTGTTTAGGTTGTGTATATATATTCGGTTGTGAGTTGAAAGTTAGTGATCATATGCCTTCCAATAATTGCAATTTTAGTTTCATTTTCCAAAAAAAAAAAAAAGAAAAAAATGAGAAAAAAGTTATGTTGAAGAAAAAGGAAAAAAGAAGATGAAGTCATGTTGCAAGGAAAAAGAAAAGAAAAAAAAAAAGAGAAGCGGAAAAAAAAAAAAAAAAAAAAAAAAAAACTAGAAAAAAAACCTCAGTGATTGGCATTGGATATGCACATAGCCTGTGTTCCTTCTTTGTCAACTCATTTCCTACTTGATTCATTTGGGATATGTACATTGTATTTTGGGATTTGGAGAGTTGATAAATTTCATAGTTGATTGGTGTTTTGTTGGTTGCTCCCTAGTCACTTGGCTAAGTAGCTCCACATTTGTCCCAAATTCATTTGTCCACTCCTTTTCCTTAACCCTTTTTAGCCCACATTACAACCCAAGTGAAGTCCTCTTGATTATCTTGTGCATACTGCATTCTAGTGGTGGAGAATTTGAGAGTCTTTGCAAGTATATGGTAGTTTGCATCCTTGGAATGGGTCTTGAGTGAACCCATGTTATATTTTAAACGCATGAGTGGGAGTGTTCCACATTTCCCAAAGTGAGGTTCTATCAGTCCATTTGGCTCTACTTAATTCCACGTGCTTACATCACAAGCTTTGTTGTTCTTTGGGAGTGATCAAGTTTGATATCGAACTTGTGATTTCATATTTTTTCGAAAATCTTCTCCTCCTTCTAATTTTAAAATGTTTTGCGCACTATTTGGGGTTGCCATTGGTTGCTATTCTTGCTTGTGATATGCTATGACTTGCTTACCTTAAGGAGATTCTTATGTTTTTTAGTCATATATACATCTCCCATTATCGGTTTTCTATAGTGTTTGCTTGAAGACAAGCAACAGTTTAAGTATGGGGGAGTCTGATAAGTGCTTAATGTATACATCATTTTAAGGCTATTTTATGCCATTCTTAGGAGAATTATGTACTTAATATTATTATTTATACTCCTATTCTCGATTTATGCTTGGGTATGGTTGTTTGGAGTGATTTACAGGATTTTAGGCCTTTTTACCTATCATTTGACCGTTAATAGATGTAATTTGACTCCCCCACAAACACCCATGTGCTGCTATGCCCGTGGAGCAAGAAAACAATAGAAAATTGGTTCCAACACAGACCATGGTTGGACCGTGGTGCTGACCATAGACCATGGCGAACTGAGAAACCATTGTCTCTTCGTTTTCCTTTTGCTGTGTGCTGAAATCATCCTGGTTTTCCTATAAATAGGGCATCTCTCAGCAGCAAAAAATGCACACATCCCATTCCATTCCTTTTCCTCTCTTCAAATAGATTAGGATTATAGAGAGAGTTGAGAGCATGTAGAAGAAGAAGATTTGCGAGGAAGTGGAATTGGGTTATGCAATCAAAAGATTCAAGCACGCATTTTGGCTGAGCAAACTCTTCTCTCTTCTCTTCTCTTCTCTCTTTAGATTTATCATTTTAGCGTAGTTAGATGTTTAATTCAATCATGTGTGAGTAGTTTTATTTTGTTTCGAGATTTAGTAGTATATAAAAGTGTCGTTGGGTCATGTTTTAATTTAAAGGGTTGTGCTTTTCTTCGTTATTGGTTTGATTTCGTTCTATCAAGTGTTATTCAAGTTGTTAGTGGATTTTTGGCCAAAATTTGCTTGCACAATTGAAACAATCGGGTGAAAAACTGAAAGGTGACATTTGATTGTTGGACTGCTTAATTACACCTAACATAACGTCGTCTCGAAAAAGAGATTTGCATGTTAGGAGGACTAGGAAGTAATCGAAGATAATTAACTTAGATCAAGACAAATTAGTAAGAATGACTTTTGCTTAGTTTAGGTAGATTTAGTTGAGTTCGAAAAAGTAGATTAAATTTTTGAATAAATTACAATTCCTCAAGATTAACCAATTAGAGAAAAAAAGCACATGTTAGTCGTTTTGTTCCAATCACATATCATATCTGCATGAATTGCTAGAAATATTTTTTCTTGATTGATTTAAAAATTAGTGAATTAGAAGTTATTAAATCGAACCCTTGGAATTAGAATTTTACTTAGCACATTCTGATAGACAAGACTCGATAGATTACATTAGTCCCTGAGGAATGATATTTTTTATCTATACTACGAACTACCTGTGTGCTTGCGGTAGTGATCAAAATGTCCAAATAAAAGGCATCAATAAGATAAAGGGACATTCCCTTTCTATTCCTTATCCTGATGCTCTTCCTCGGTAAGCTCTTCTTTGATATAAATCCTAAGCGGTAGAGCAAAATCTGAGGAGCTTAGACCCAAGAAGTGGGAGTCAACTCAGCAATGGGGGGGCTAAAAGTCAAACACACATTATTAGGAAATATCTGCCCACGAATGGCATAGGACCTCGAAGTGGGTAGGGAATGATGGAAATCTCATCCCATGTTGAAATCCCATCCCATAGCCTGGGACTAATTGTGACTGAACTGCATTAGAGACAAAGAAGAAGTGCCTTCTCCACTCGGCATACTCTAAGGAAAAACCCCTGGCCCCCGGAGGAGGAAGCACCTTGATTGCCAACTTGCAAAAGGAGCCTAACCTCATTTCCATGCAACATAGAGAGTAGGCATTACACCTAAATAGGAGGGCGCATTCATAGAAGTCCTCAGAGTCTCAGTAGAAAGAACTATCACTATTGCCCTCCCGAAGAGCTAGGAGGAGATAAGGACTCTTGAGTAGGGGATGCATGTTGATAACAATGGCAAGAAGATTCCTATTGCATACATTGGTTAAATAAAAGTAAAAAAAGAAACACCATCATAAGGTCAAAGAAAAGCGAAGACAAGTTAATTCTTTCTCGACCACATCCTCTCTCCGATGACAGCTACAGCATTGCCTAATCTACCGAATAATGACCTTAAATCAAGCCACTATTAGATCATAGCTATGCATTCTTCCCAGGCACCTTGTAATGGACGTAGGATCTAATGTATAAAAGCACTGTCCAATAAGAAAAAAATAGCGAATAATAAAGAAGGGGAAGTCCTACCCTGGCTAGTCAATAGGAATGTTCGACGGCTCAGGAATAGTCGTATCCCTAACCTCCTTGATCTTCTTAGATTGTTCCACCCCCGAGGACATCATTACACCTTACCTCAGTACCCCTTGTCGAGATACCCTCCAGGTATTGCAAAATGTGAACCAACATATTTAAAACAATGAATACTATGTAAAACATAAATAAGAAAAAGAGTAAGCGAATAGGAGACTTACGTTTGGTGTAATAAGAGACATTCGGTGTTCAGGAAGGAACTCATTGTAATCAACAAAGTGGTAGACACAACCCTCCCTACCTAAGCACTTGACAATCAACTCCAAGGTAAGGGAGGAGGTGAACGTGGTTCATCGATGTGGGAGCTTCGACCTTTGAGGTGCAACAGAGGCTGGAATGACTCGATGATTCATCTGCACACCAAGGTACTAAACATACGTTAAAAAAACCCTAAAATAGCAAATTGACGAGGAAAGGCACCAGCCTTCTCAATAAAAGCGGGAAAGCCTCTAACATCTGTCTAGGGATTCCAAGTCCCCTAAGCCCAAACATAAATGAGTACCTCAAAATAGAAAGGGCGAATAAGAAGAAAAAGCCAAAAAAAAGGGGTTCTTACATCCTTGTTCATGTAGTTGCTTCAGTCCATCGTGACACAAAAGGCACGTCTTTCACACCTCTGTGCTAGGAGAAATCTTGGAGAAATACTCTAAGAATGAAGGCTACAAGACAAAGTAAAATTGAAGTGAGTAAAGTAAAACAATTCAATGCACAAAAATAAATAGAACAAATAAAGAAAGGTTACTTCAAGCACCTCAAAAAACCCTCAAGGTCAATATAGGGAAGTCTTCCCTACCCCACCTCCAAGCAGCCTCATGTAAGGAGGGTGGTGAGAGCCACAGTACCTCAGTGAAGATGTCACACCACTGCTACATCCTATAAGTTTGTCATCAAGTATAGGTGGCATCAATTGCCTCTTAGCATAGATGGTGTAACCGAGCATGTATCCTACCAAGAGGTGAAAGAGCTTCTCATAGGACAAGTCATCAAAAGAGCCCTCCAAAACCTCATCAATCAAGGAGTATTAAAAGAAATTAAGCCTAATAAATGTACCTCTCGGCTAGAGGCCCAAATATATCGATATTCTTCTGCCTTTCCTACTTGAAATTTGGGTCATGCCGTAGTGAGTTTGAGCATGAGTGGAACCCCAATTAGCATATGAAGTTTGTAGGAGTGATCACCAAATCCCCTAGAGAAACATACAAGGTGTTGCTAGTATCCCAAAGTCTCTCCTTTATTCTCCTAAGAAGATAATGATCGGTCGTCTTCTAAGCCCCACAGAGCATAGTTAACACATTAAAGCCTGAGCAAATCACTGTTGCGTTCGTGGCACTAGGGAGCCTCTCATGCATACGCTCTATATCCTTTAACTACCCATAACTCTTCATAAATTATTGATTCTGCAAAGAAAAAGAGCCACAAATAACAAGCAAAAAAGCATACGCCATTAGAACAAAACCAAATAAGATTCAGGAATTATCAAAAAGAGCACCAACTCGAACGAAAATTCGTCACCTCTACCTAGCAATGGTAGAGAATTGCTCATGGTTGCTTTCCAAGTATACTAGGTTAGAGGTATCAATGCAATTATCAGGGGTCTAAGACCTCATCTCATACTCAACCTTCAACAGCCTATCGTCACCATGACGATGTAAATGACGAGGATCCTCACTAGCCATGGCCTACATGTGAGCATCAAAATTAGTTTACAAACTAAAAAGGTCTACGACATGCAAAAACCTCACAACGAAAATTCAACAGCATTTCTGTAGGAACTAGGTAGAATAAAAAAACTAAAATTCACAAACACAACTGAGGAGCAAAAACTAAGTTCAAGTTTCACTGCTAGTAGTTGTCTACACTCTAAAATCACCTAAATTTTCATCAAATTATTTAAAATGGAGGTTTATACAACTGAACCATACATACCCTAAACTTAGAGTGGACTAGCAATAGGATTTCTTAGAGAGAGAATGACTCAAAATATAAGGAGAAATGAAAAAGTCCTTTCATGGTCAGCACAATTGATGCTCTCAAAGCTTAGGCGAACCGATAATGGCAATTTGTAGAGGACATGGAAATAGGCTTTATGAAATAAGCTTCTTAGGGAGGTAAGGTAGGATACAAAGCTCCTCTGTTCATAGGAGAACAAGAAGAGTAGCAAAGCAATCTGGGGTCAATTAAAATTGGCTCCTTAGAGTTTGAATTGAAATTGGTGAGATTGAGATTCCAGTTGTTGGTGACGCGGATGAGTTTGGTTAGTGAGTTGCTGGTGGTGCCTCTGCAATTTCTGGTGGTGTTAGGAGGATGTAGAAAGGATAAAGGTAAGGCAAAAGTCTCAGTCCCTATAGCAAGGTTGCTGGAGAAGATCATGGCTGGCATAACATAGGCTCTAGATGTAGATTATGGAGAACCTTTAGCCAGTGGTTGTGCCCTCGTGAGAACTCAACAAGTCATTTTGTTACTTTTTCCCATTTTATTTTTCCTCTTGGTCATATCTATGCTTACTTTCAATTGAATTTGTGAAATGTGGCAATTTTTTTCTTTTTCTTGCTAATAACATATTTTCTCTTTTTTAATTAAAGTAACTATGACTTTGTATATCTTTTAATTCAACAACAAAATTAGAAAATTTTTTTAAATCTTTAATGTATTCTAAGCATGTTTTTCTTTTTTATGCATATATTATTTTGACCCAAATGTAAACTTAACTAAAGATTGAACAAAATCGACCTACTTTTTTCATGAGTAATCTTATCAACAACATTTTATGAGCCTTAAATATTAAATCCTAAACTTGATGGTTAAACCTTAAACTATAAACAATTGCTCATTATGCAACCCTGAATGTTGTAAATGCTAAACTATAAATACTTAATCTCGAGCACTAAGATGCAAAATCTAAATCTTAGCGTTTATATTTCAATTGTAGTGTTGAACCTTTAAATCAAGATTCTAAAATATTATAGCCTAAACTGTAAACATTTTCTTATTGCATGTTAGATAGATTAAAAGAAAATACTCCATGTATCACCTTAGACCCTAAAAAATAAAAAGGATAGATATATTAACTTCCTAACCTAAAATCAAGAACACTAAAACTTGGGCCCCAGCCAATGTTTAGCTTTTAGGGTTTTGAGTTCAACATTTGCATTTTATAGTTTCAGATATTGAGGTTTAGGATCTAGGGTTTTGAGTTTGACCTTATTAGCATTGTCTAGGGTTCAACCCTAAGGTTCAAGCAACCTTGTAAACCTTTTCTTTTTATTAAGGGTAAACCCGGTCCATTATGTATTGGTACTTTTTTATGGGAGGTTTATTTATATAGTGTTAAAAATTGACAACATTTAAGAAACCAATGTACATATTTGAATGCTCACATTGCTTATAATATATGGTAGTTTATATACGTTAACCTTCGAATACATGTAGAACTACCTAGATTACCTAGGTAGATTTTTTTGGGATATGAGAACCTATTATTATACATATCATAGTAAGAAAATAACTGGCAATAAATAACATTGACATAGTGAGTTCAATCTTAAGGCTCAAATTGAACCTTGAACCGTAAAGACAATCAAGGTTTATGATTAAACCCTAAGGTCTCACCATTAAGGTTTAGAGTTTAGGATTTAGTTGCTGTGGTTTCGGGTTTTGGGTTAGCATTTAAACATTTAACGTTTACGGTTTATCAATATTCATTGGATACAAGTATAAATCATAACACTTAAGTCATCATGTGTGTGCCTGCAAGAGCACGTGTGTGTGTTGATCATCATCAATAATAAGTTTTATTGTTATTCTTTTAATCCAAATTTTGTTCGTAATCGTCAAACATTGATAGTTGACCTTACAGCAGAACCTTAAACGATAAGCCCTAAACCTAGATTGCCATGGAGGGATTAGGGTTTATCTTTTTATGTTTTGCAATTTGATGCCAAACCCAAACCCAAACCCTAAACCCAAAAGTCAAATCCTCAACCCTAGACCTTGATGTTTGGGCCTCAAGACCGAACCCTGAACCATTAACCATAATTGATCATTCAGAGTTTAGGGATTATATTTTGTGTTTTACGGTTTGGGATATAGTATTGCAAATTTTAAAGTTTAATGTTTGGACTCGGATTTTTAAATCTTCTTTGTCAGTATTTATTTGAAGTTTATCTTTAGCATTTAAGATTTAGGGTTTAAGAATTAAAATATGAATAGAGTTTGCAACTTTTTCTCTCTCTATTTTCTTTTTCTTTTTTTTTTGGGTTAGCCCTTCTACTTAATATAATAACACCTCATATTTTTAAAACCCTAAGTACAAAAGATGAACTCTAACAAAATATTTTGACCCACTCTGGCAGCCTCTACTTAATGTAGCACTACGTACATTTTGAATATAACCCAAACCCTAAGTCGAGCTCTAATGTCCAGTATCAATAATTAAAATTTAGGGTTCGAGGTTTTCACTTCAACATTTGTGGTTTAGAGTTTGGGTTCTAGAGGTCTCGGATCTAGCCTTATGTTTTAAGGTTGAACTTTAATGCTCAAGTACCACTAATTAAAGTTTAGGGTTTAGGCATAGTGTTTAGAGTATGGAGCTATAGTGTAACACCTCGAGTGTGGTTTAAAAGGATTTGAAGTGATTACCTTCCTTTTCGGAAAGCCCACTCTTAAGAACTCTATAGTTAAGCGTACTTGCTGTGAGCAATAATGGGATGGGTGACATCCTAGGAAGTTTCTCAGGCAGTATGTGAGCGAGGACAAAACACCACAGAAAGACTTGTGGTGATTTGTGGGGTTAGTTGATGATCCTTGAAGTCATTCCTGGTAACTGTCCCGGCCCGAGAGGGGCCTGGAGCATTAGAGATGGTATCAGAACCGACCCGTGACCGTGAGCTACACAAGTGGACAAGAGAGCCCAAGGCAGTCACCTAGTAGGGCAAAGATACTAGGATGGACCGTTGGTCAAGAGGATGCATAAGTCGGTCGGTTGGTGAAGTACAACAGAGACGTTGTCTGCTTTCGGTGAGGGTGATTGTAATACCCCGAGTGTGGCTTAAAAGGATTTGAAGTGACTACCTTTTTCACGAAATGTGTACCTTTTTTTTGGGAGGTCCACTCCTAAGAACTCCACAGTTAAGCGTTTTTGCAAGGGAGCAATCTTGGAATAGGTGACCTCCTAGGAAGTTTCCCAAGTAGCGTGTGAGCGAGGATAAAATATGTCGGAAAGGCTTGTAGTGATTTGTGGGGCTAGTCGATGATTATTGAAGTCGTTTCTAGTAACTGTCCCGGCCCGAGAGGGGCCGGAGCATTACTTATAGTTTCGAGCCTACATGTTAGAGTTGAACCCTAATGCTTAAGTATAAGAATTAAGGCTTAAGGTTGGGAGTGTAGTGTTTATGGTATAGGGTTTAATGTATGTGTTATTATTTAACATATAAATTTAAAGTTATGGTTTTTGGCTATGTATAATGGTCGTCGATAAAGCTAGCAATTTTTATAATTTTATGGTGTCATGTGTCCAAAATAGTCCATACAATTCGGAAAACAAAATAAAGCTTATTCAAAATAGAGGATAAAATGAAACATTATCAACATTGTTCAGAGTTCAACTCTAAGGTTCAAGCAAATTAAAACTTGTAAACCTTAATCTTTATTAAGGATTTATCGGGTTAGGCCTTCCAATTCATTAGATGTTGGTATGTTTTTTTTGTGGGAAATGTGATTAATATGTTGTTAGAAATTGATAACGTTTAAGAAACCATTGAACTTATTTCAATGGTCAAGTTGCTTATGATATGTAGTAATTTATGTACGTTAGACTTTAAGTACATGTAAAACTACTTAGGTTACTTAGGTATAATTTCTGGGATATCATAATGTGCCGTCACACATACTGTAATGAGAAAATAACTAGTAATGAATACCAGCAACAGTCAAAGTTTACAATTGAACCCTAAAATTCAACTATTAAGGTCTAGGGTTTAAGATTAAACCTTTGTCGTTAAGGGTTTTGAGTTAGGGCTTAAAATTTAGGATTTAGGATTGACCAAGATTCGTTGTATATAAATATGAATCATAACATTAGAGTCGCTCTGTGCATGCATCTATCAACATTAATGAGTTTTCCTTTTATAATCCAAGCTGTATTCCTTAGCCTTAAACCCTGAAAATTGAACTAGGGCTAGTCAAACCCTAAACCATGAGCTTCGGGCCGAGATTTTCATCGAGGGATTAGGCTTCAACGCCTATGTCTTACGGTTTGAGGAACCGCAAACCCTATGGCAACCTAGAACCGCATACTCTGAACTGCAAACCTTAATGGCCGTTTGGGGTTTAGATTTCATGATTTGAGCTTTGGGCTATAGGATTATGGAGTATAAAGTCTACACGAAGATTTTTTTTTTAAAAAAAAAATCTTCTTCGCATATATTTGTCACGTTAGGTTATGGTTTAAAATTTAAAAAATTATGGGGTTTAGGATTTATAATTCTTTTCTCTTTGTCACGTTAGGTTATGGTTTAAAATTTAAAAAATTATAGGGTTTAGGATTTATAATTCTTTTCTCTCTCCCTTTTTTTTTTCCCCCCGATTAGCATCTCAACTTAACATAACATTACCTCACATGTTGAAAACCCTGAGTAACAAAAGATGAACTCTAAACCACTATAACCCCAAAGTCCACAACCTCTACTCACTGTAACACCATATTCTTTTAATATGACCCAAACCTTTAACCGTGAAACATGAATTCTAAACAAGTACCCAAATTCTGGATAAAAATAGGAAATTTATTTTTTAGTTTTTGCATCAAAAAAGAAAACCAAAAGGACAAAAATAAAACCATATTCACATGTTAACTTGATTCATAAATTAACGTTACCCGGAAATGTCACTACCATAAACAGCACATAGATATATGTATACATATATCTATCTATCTATCTATCTATCTATCTATCTACATATATATATATATATATATATATATATAT